>BQNB010009775.1:0-61449 GCA_026074375.1 Tanacetum coccineum
TGCATATCTATTCCTAATTTAACTCATGCATATCATAATAGTAGTACTAACTATACAAGACTAACAGTACTAAGTATTAACTAACAGTACTAACTATAATGGCAGTACAAAAATGTACTGGCAGCACTAACAATGTACTGGCAGCACTAACTATTATAGCTAACAGTACTAATAACTTAGACTATTTTCTTTAAATTTTAACAGCAGCACAATCTTGAACCAGCAGTATTAACTTCCAAAACTAACAGTAGTAACTTCAGAAGCCTTCCATTTCTAACATTTTACACAGACATTGCATTTCAAAAACATCAACCTACAAACTTTCTCTCTTTCTTTCTCTCTTTGTAGTAGCACCACAAGGAAGCAAGAAACACTCAATTTTTCAAGTTTTATCATGATCAAGGGTTGAGAAAACATTCTAGGGTTGATTTCTAGTAGTCTTGGGTAATCAAAAACAACATTTAGGTTGTTTCTCGTGTCTAGCCTCCAACCGAAACCCATTTTTGTAAGTTGTCTAAATCTTTAAATAGTTGTACATTTATGGTTATTATGATGATCTTAAGCTAGTTGTACAATGCGTTTGCTTTAAAATCAAAGACTAAAATCGAAAAATAACAAAAAGGGTGCGTTTGGTTTTGACACGAGCAAAAAGAAAGAAGCAAGAAATTGTCATCTTAATATCATGGTTGTTGTGGTAAAAATATCTTGTGTTGTCTAGAGCTTATTGATGCGTATTTGAGAGTCTAGCTTATAAATAAGCTTAGTTAAGGCTTATTTGAGTATTTGGGCTTGTGTTTTGTTTGGCCCAACCGAGAACTAAGAAGAAAGAGGTCATGGACTCGGCCCATGACTTACATGGCTTTTTTTGAGATTGTTGTGGCTTATTTGGTAGCTTATTTAATGGTGGGCTTATTTGCGTAACTTATTTTTGTGGTTTTGGGCTTTTGTGAGTTTTGGCCAAACTAATAAAAAAGAAAAGGAATCTAGGGCTCGGCCTTTTGTTGGCTTATTTTGATCTTATTAGAGCTTATTTATTGAATCTTGAAAAGAGCTTATTAGCTTATTTATCTTCTATTTTTGGTTTTGAGCATATTCTGTTGTTATTATGGTCTTAGTGGGCCTAACAAGAGACTCGGCCCAATAAGGGTTCGTGGGTTTTGCTTGTTGTGAAATTGGCTTATTTCGTGTACTTATCGAGTGTTGATTTCATCGTTTAATTGGTAATTTATTTGTTTTTGAACTTATAATCTAAATCGGATTATTTATAGCTTATTTTTAGACTTTTTAAGCTTGTTGGGCTCCCGGCCCGATAAGAGTAATAGATTTGGCTTATTAAGGGCTTATTAACCCCGACTTATTTTATCAAGTATTATTATTCTAGCTTGTTTGAAGCTTATTTAAAGAACTAAAAAGGTTTTGATACAAACGGATATATTTTTGAACGTATTAGAGAACTTTCGAGCTTATTGGGCTCGCGGCCTAATAAGAGTATTAAGCCATAGCTTATTTTTTTTCTTGACTTATTTCTTTGGGCTTGAGATCCTTGTGCTTTTGTATAACTTATTAATTTAATTTGGGCTTGAAAGCTTGTTTTGGACTTTGGGGGTCACGCCTCAATAAGCGAAGATAAATAGCGGCTAATCTTGAGCTTATTTGGTCTCGGCTTATCCCTTTGAACTATATTTTAGGTTAGTGGCTACTTATTTAAGAGAACTAAAAAGAACTTATTTTACGATTAAGTATTGGAGAACTATTTTGGGCCTATTTGGAAACTTAAAAAGATACTAGTGGACTTATTGGGTCAAAAAGCCCAATAAGGTATCTATACTATATTTGTCACTAATATCGGGCTAACTAAGAGACTTTAATGGGCTGTAGGGCCCAATGATATAATAGACAAGAACGACACTTGGATTTTGGGTTAACTATTTGATTTGTGGATGGGCTTGTACTCGAGTAAACTACAACGGTTTAGATTATTAATGAAAATATTGTTTTAACGGGTCGTCAGGAGGAACATAAACGTTAGGATCGCGAAAAGTATCGGTCACTTCCATTATATCATTAGATAGCTCATTAAGTAATATTTGGAACCTTAATAGGCTAGTTAGTCCAAGGCCCATAGAAAGCCCATGTATGCCAAGCCCTAACCGGCCATGTATGTAGTACAAATACCCTTTCCATGCCATGGAAAGGGTGGTTGGTTGTTTCATTTCACACATAGTAATACATTATTTTCTCTTTCACTTTCTCACACTAGAAACTTCCTTCCACTTTCTTTCTCTCTCTAGATTTCTCCACTTTCGTGTATGTGTTATAAGATTACTAAGATTCTATAATTGGTATCAAGAGCCATGGGGTGATAATCTAAGTCTTGTGTGCATTTTCTTTAGTCTTTCTACTTGTTTTTTTTGCTTTTTTGCTTTGGTTCAAAGCTAAATTGTACACTAAAAGACCATATACTTTGGTATAAGGTTCTATTATCATTAGTTAGACAAGCAAAGATCTAAGAAAACAACATCTTTTACAAAACAAAATTTGGATTCGAAGGCTTGAAAGTACAAATCTTGATTTCAAAACTTTTTGTCTTAAAAACCATAAATTTTGCATTTTTAAGATTCTTTAGGCTTAGAACTACTAGTTGTACAAGAAAAACTAAGAAAAAACGTCAAAAAGTGTGTCTTTTAAGGTTTTGAAGTTTGGTCTAGGAAATTTATAAATTCTGGGTTCTTAGGCGATTTATACGTGTTTACCTTGGCGATTTATAGGTATTTACCTTGGGCGATTTATACGTGTTTACCTTGAGCGATTTATACGTTTTTACCTTGGGCGATTTATACGTATTTACCTTGGGCGATTTATAAGTATTTACCTTGGGTGGTTTATACAAGAGATCTATACAAGCGATTTATACGTTTTAAAAACCTGAGCGATTTATACGTTGTCTAAGCCTGAGCGATTTATACAATCGATTTATACGTTTTGTAAGCCTGAGCGATTTATACGTTGTCTAAACCTGGGCGATTTATACAAAAGATTTATACGTGATTTCTTTAGGCGATTTATACCATTTCTCTTGGGTGATTTAAACATTACACTTGGGTGATTTATCCACTTACCTTGGGAGATTTATACCATTTTGCCTAAGAGATTTATACATTACTTCTAATAGATTTATACGGTTTTTTCTATGGTGTGTAAAATCCCGTGAAATACTTACTTATTTTTCTCGTTTCATCAAGAATTGTAAAATCACGTGTAATCTCAAGACCAAGACCATTTCATTTCAAAAAAGAACTTCACTTTAACACAATTACTTCTTATCACTGTCCGATCAAAAAGTAATCTTTTCACATAACAAGAAAGTAACAATGTCTACTCTTGCTGAATTCATGACACTCTCTGGTGGTGACAATCGTCCACTAATGTTGGAAAAACACCTATATGATTTCTAGAAAAGTAGAATGGAACTTTACATGCAAAACAGAGAGCATGGAAGAATGATACTTGAATCAGTTGAACATGGTCCACTTATATGGCCTACGATTGAAAAACATGGTGTGACCAGGACAAAGAAATATGAGAAATTGTCTAGAACTGAGAAAATTCAAGCTAATTGTGATCTCAAGGAAACTAATATCATTCTTCAAGGACTACCATCAGATGTCTATTCTCTCGTTAATCATCACAGAGTTACTAAGGATCTATAGGAAATAGTTCAACTACTAATGCAAGGTACCTCATTGACAAAGCAAGAAAGGGAGTATAAACTGTATGATGCATTTGATTAGTTTTATCACATCAAGGGGGAATCACTTCATTAGTATTACTTGAGATTTACTCAGCTGATCAATGACATGAACATTTACAAAATGAAATTGGAGTAATTTCAGGTCAATACCAAGTTCTTAAACAGTCTTCCACCTGAATGGAGTAAGTTTGTTACTGATGTCAAACTTGTAAGAGATTTGCACACTACCAACTTTGATTAGCTTCATGCATATCTTGAACAACATGAACTCCATGCAAATGAAGTCCGTATTATGCGTGAATGCAATCAAGATCCACTTACACTAGTTGTGAATCATCAAATGACACCATCACACTTCAACACTTATCAATCCTTATGCAACAATCCTCAGTTCCAACAGCAGTTTTCACCATCTCAGTCTCCTCAATATGGACCAATTCATCCTACACAACATTAGTCAACCACTTATCCATCCATACCTCATGCAATTACTTATCCATCAACACCGTGTCCTAATGCTTACTCACCCACAGTACATCAAGATGCTTGCCCACAACCACAATCCATTCCTCAAATTGAATATATTTGTCTCCACAGTTAATTAACAAACACATCTTGCTGAATTTCCTCAGATAGACTCTGGTCTAGCAGTCCCTGTGTTTAAGCAAGGAGATGACCATATTGACGCCATTAACAAAATGATGTCATTTCTGTCTAGTGTCGTCTCATCTCGTTTCCTAACTACCAAGAATCAGCTAAGAAATTCTTCCAACCCAAGACAACAAGCAACTATTCATGATGGAAGGGTGAGTGTTTAACCAATTTAGGGGAGTCAAAGTTCATTTGTTGTTGGTACTTCTGGAACAAGGGCTAACACCTCAGGAATAGGTGGGAATAATTTAGGTCAACAAAGGGTCGTGAAGTGTTTTAACTGCCAAAGGGAAGGTCACATGGCATGACAGTGCCTAAAGCCAAAGAGGAAAAGGGATGCTATGTGGTTTAGGGATAAATTTCTCTTGGTTGAAGCACAAGGATCTGGTAAAGTTCTGAATGAGGAGGAATTGGAATTTTTGGCACATCCTGGATTTCTAAAAGGACTAGCTATCAAAACGTCATTAACACACAATGCAGCTTATCAAGCAGATGATTTGGATGCATATGATTCTGACTGTGACGACTTCTTTACAGCCAAGGCAGTTCTTATGGCCAATTTGTCTAATTACAAATCAGATGTTCTATCCTAGGTACTTCACTCTGAAAACACTCATAATGATATGTTAAATCAAAGTGTGCAAGAGATGATGTATTCTGAACAAACTCATCTTGTGAATTATCCAGAGAATAAGATAACAAGTGATAGCAATATCATTCCTTATTCCCAGTATCTGCTTGAAACACAAAATGCAGCTGTTCAGGATACAAATTCTTTTGCACAACAAGATGCCATGATATTATCTGTGTTTGAACAACTGTCAAATCAAGTAACTAAATGTAACAAGGTCAATAAGGACAACTTAATTGCCAATGAATCCTTATCTGCTGAGTTTGAAAGATACAAAGAACGGGTAAAATTGCTAGAAGAACGACAAAATGTAGATTTAAGTACTAGAGAAAAGCTTATCATGGATGATATAATTCGGGAGAAAAATGCACAGTTTGTGGATTTTGAAAAAGAAATTAACTATCTTAAACAAACTTTTTCTAAACAATCAAAGGAAAAGGAATTGTTAACAAAAACATTTAATGTTTTCAAAAACGAATCCAAGGAAAAGGAAGCTAAGAATATTAATAAAGAAATTGCTTTGGAAAAGAAAGTTAAAGAACTAGACAATATTGTTTGTAAAATGGGTCAATTCGCATAAACTGTGCATATGCTCACGAAACCATAAGTTTTCTATGATAACAACTTGAAACAAGCTCTTGGTTTTCAAAATCCTTTCTATCTTAAGAAAGCTCAGCAGATTAGGGCAATGCTTTATGATGGTATTGTTATTGCTAAGGAAACCAATGTGATTTCAATTACTAATTCTGAAGAGACTTTGATGCTCAAAGAAGAGAGTCGATCAAAAATGCTTTTAAAACAAAGTGATCCAATGGTCTTAGAAAAGAAAGTTAACATTAAACCAATTAATTATGCTGAGTTAAATTGATTATCTGAAGATTTTGGTAAACGTTTTGTCCCATAATAAGAATTGTCTGATGAACAAGCTTTCAAGTTACAAACTTCACACCCTAATACTAACCAATCTACTTCTTCGCCTGTCAAAATTAAGGCTCCTAAGGAACTTCCTAAGGTAAGCCTGGTTAATACAAGCTTAAACACCATCTTGGCCAATTTGACAATGTGGTGAAAAAGAAGATCACGCCCGATGCTTTAATAGAAGGGGAATGGGGGTTTGAACACACTAAAGCTGTTTTTATAAAAGAAATAATTCCATTTTTAAAGACCTTAAAAGACATATTTAATGTTTTTGATAAAGATATTTTAAATGAGATAACAGAAGTACAAACAGTTTTTAACTAAATGGAAGTTGCTGTTCAACAATATCATGTGGACAAACAATGCTTTGAAATTCAAAAGAAATAATTTTTGATTGAAAATGATCGACTCTTGGATCAAATCATTTCTCAAGATATTGTGAATATTGTTGTGCATTATTCGTTGGATATAAATGCTTCTATGAAAGTGAATTCTTCTGTTACTATGAATGATTCTATAAATTATGTGGAAATGTGCAACAAGTGTCTCGAACTTGAAGCTAAGATTATCAAACAACACAACATGGTTGAAAAAGATGAGTATAATAGACCTTTAAAAAGCTTTTCTAAACTTGAACAACACTGCATTTCTCTTGAACTTGCAATGCAAATCAATAAAGAAATTTTTGAAAAGAATAACACATCTGTGAACCAAACTGAACCTTTATTTGATCAATTGTTTGAATTGAACAATTTCAATGCTGAGCTTCAAGCAAAAGACACAACAATCGAGAAGTTAAAGGCAAACATTAAACGTTTGAATAAAACTTCCACCACAAATAGTATGAAAAAGGAAAGAGATGATATTGAAACCATCAACATTGAACTGGAACATATGGTGACAAAACTAATTGCTGAGAATGAGCATTTGAAACAGACTTATAAACAACTCTATGCATCAATTAAACCATCACGTGTTCATGCTAAAGAACATGATGAATCTTTAGTTAATCAATTAAATCAAAAGTCTATTAAAATTATTGATTTAAATGCTCAACTCTAGGAAAAGGTTTTTGTTATAATCGCTTTAAAAAATGATGTTAGGAAATTCAAAGGAAAAGACATAGTTGACAATGTTGCACAAGTGTCAAATGCTACCACTATTGCTCCAGGAATGTATAAGCTTGATCCAGTAACTTTGGCTCCTAAAGATAACAATAATATGGAAACTCACATATACTAACTTAAGCACACTATGGAACAAGCTACTATTCTTAGGGAGATAGTTGAACAAGCCACATCACTAAACCCTTTAGATAGTGCATCTTACTCTACCTGTAAGTATGTTAAGCTGATTCAAGAGTTTCTAGGATATGTTAGAGATACTTGCCCTGATATTCACAAACCTAGTGAGAAATTAGTTGTTGTCACGCCTATCAACAAAAAGAAAACAATTAGGTTGGCTGAACCCGTCATATCATCAAGCACATCCCAAAAATAGTTAGGCTCTTCCCAAATAAAGACCAAACAGAACTCTAACAATTTTGTCTCAACTTCTACAGGAGTAAGTCGGTATACTAAATCTAGCAGGTCAAAGTCTAAAGACAATACAAAGAATGATAGGATCCTGCAGATTTCAAGTAGTACCCAGAAGAAGAATAAAGTAGAAGCCCACTCAAAGATAGTTAAGTCTTGTTTGAATAAACCAAATTGTATTGTTGAACCATCTGGAAATGCAAATGTGTAGCATTCTAAATTAAATACAAATTCTGAGCTAATGTGCTTTAAATATAATAGTTCTATGTTTGATGCTAGACATGAATTATGATTTCTTGAATTTGTTTCTGATATGAATGCGAGTTCCAAATCTATGTCTGTTAAGAAAGCTAAAAAGAAAGAAGAATGGAAACCTACAGGAAAAGTGTTTACTAAAATTGGATATAACTGGAGACCCACAGGAAGGACTTTCACTTTAGTTAGAAATGTATGCCCTTTAACTAGGATTACAGCCACTAATAAAGTACCTCTTAGAGAACCCATTCTTCTAGAAGTAGTTGTACAAGAATCTGTAGTAACTAAGGTTTTTACTAGGAGACCTAAGGTACCTAAGACTAATGGTTCTAATAGCAAACCTAAGATTGAAAAATTTGTGATCTTTAAAAAAACTGAAACTAGTACATCTTGGGGATCCAATACTTCAGTTGCTCCATCTTCT
The DNA here is from genome assembly GCA_026074375.1 of Tanacetum coccineum. Taxonomy (NCBI): domain Eukaryota; kingdom Viridiplantae; phylum Streptophyta; class Magnoliopsida; order Asterales; family Asteraceae; genus Tanacetum; species Tanacetum coccineum. Next base: position 8,166 of record BQNB010009775.1, read on the forward strand.
ACTTCTTCTGTTGATCTCAGGTTGTCCAAATTGTTTTGTGGTATTTGGACTCCAGATGCTCAAAGCACATGACCGGAGATCGCTCTCAGCTCACCAATATTGTTCACAAGTTTCTCGGTACTATCAAGTTTGGTGACGACCAGATTTCGAGGATTCTGAGGTATGATGATTATCATATAGGGAATATCACAATCTTAAGGGTTTATTATGTGGAGGGACTAGGACATAATCTATTCTCCGTTGGTCAATTATGCGACTCAGATATTGATGTAGCTTTTAGAAAACATACGTGCTTTATTTGTAATCTGGAAGGTGTTGATTTACTCTCAGGATCTCGGGAAACCAACCTTTATACATTGTCAATTGGAGATATTATGACGTCTTGTCCAATTTGTATCTTGTCCAAAGACTTAAAGACCAAATCCTAGTTATGGCACCGATGATTGTCACATTTGAACTTTGGTGCTATTAATCATTTGGCTAAAAATGGTCTCATACGAGGTCTTCCTAAATTGAAATTTGAAAAAGATCATTTGTGTTCGGCATGTGCTATGGGCAAAAGCAAGAAACAATCACATAAACCTAAATCTGAAGACACCAATCAGGAAAAACTATATCGTTTGCACATGGATCTTTGCGGGCCTATGCGTGTTGCAAGTATAAATGGGAAAAAGTACATCATCGTCATTGTAGATGATTACTCTCAATTCACATGGGTGAAGTTTCTCGCAATAAAGGATGAAGCTCCTGATTTCATAATCAAGTTTTTTGTAGATGAGACATGTTAGATTAAATGATCCTGTCAGGAACATTCGTACAGATAATGGAACTGAGTTTGTCAATCAAACTCTGCGTAGCTATTATGAGAGTCTTGGTATCTCTTATGAAACATCAGTTACACAATCTCCACAACAAAATGGTGTCGTTGAATGGCGAAATTGTACTCTTGTTAAAGTCCCTCGAACAATGTTAATCTACGCAAAAGCTCCTTTATTTCTATGGGCCGAGGCAGTCACTACCGCATGTTACACCCAAAACCGATCCATTATACGGCGTCGCCATGGAAAAACTCCTTATGAGCTCTAACATGATAGAAAACCATATCTATCTTACCTTTATGTCTTTGGAGCACTTTGCTATCCAAACAATGATAGTGTGAGGATTTGGGCAAACTTTAAGCTAAAGTTGATGTAGGAATTTTCATTGGATATGCACCTAAGAAGAAAGCTTACCGTATCTACAACCGACGTACCCAAAAAATCATTAAAACTATCCATGTCAATTTTGATGAGCTGACGGCTATGGCTTCTGAACAACTCGGTTCAGGACTCGGGCTTCAATTTATGACTCCTGCAACATCCATTTCAGGACTTGTTACAAACCCTATTCCTCAACAACCTTGTAATCCACCACCTAGAGATTATTGGGATCATTTGTTCCAACCTATGTTCGATGAATACTTTAATCCCCCAACAATTGTTGTCTCTCCAATTCCAGTCGCTAATGCACCAAGAGTTGTTGATTTAGCCTATTCACCTGTGTCTACGTCAATTAACCAAGATGCTCCATCAATAAGTATCCCATTAACACAAGATCAAGAACATTCTCCAATTATTTCTCAAGGTTTTGAAGAATCACCAAAAACACCACATTTTCATTATGATCCACTTCATAAATCTCTTCATAAAGATTCGGCTTCTCAGGGATTGTCATCAAATGTGAGACCAATCCACACTTCATTCAAATCACTTGGTAGATGGACTAAGGATCATCCTATAGCAAATGTAATCAGTAATCCTTCTCGTTCGATCTCCACCAGAAAGCAACTACAAACTGACGCCATGTGATGTTATTTTGATACCTTCCTAACTTCAGTCAAACCAAAGACCTTCAAACAAGCAATGACCGAACCATCATGGATCGATGCAATGCAAGAAGAAATTCATGAATTTGAAAGGCTACAAGTTTGGGAATAGGTGCCGTGCCCAGATAAAATCATGTTGATCAAACTAAAATGGATTTATAAGGTCAAGACAGACAAATTTGGTAGGGTACTAAAGAATAAGGCTAGATTAGTTGCTCAGGGATTCAGGCAAGAAGAGAGAATCGATTTCGAGGAATCATTTGCATCGGTTGCAAGAATAAAGGTCATTCATATCTTTGTAGCAAATGCAGCCAACAAGAATATGACGATTTTCTAAATGGATGTAAAAATGACTTTCTTAAATGGCGGGCTCAAAGAGGAGGTCTACGTTTCTCAACCAGAAGGATTTGTGGATCAGGATAACCCATCGCATGTGTATAAGCTCAAAAAGGCCGTATATGGTTTCAAACAAGCACCACGTGCATGGTACGACATGCTGTCATGTTTCCTCATTTCACAACACTTCTCCAAAGGTGTAGTGGATCCAACACTCTTTAAACGGAAATTAGGAAATGACTTATTACTGGTACAAATTTATGTTGATGATATAATATTTGCATCCACTAATACTGCAATGTGTAATGAGTTTGCTAATCTGATGACCACTAAGTTCAAGAGGTCAATGATGGGGCAGATGTCATTTTTATAGGATTACAAATCTCTCAAAGTCCTAGAGGCACCTTCCTAAACCAATCCAAATATGCTTCTAAAATTATTAAAAAATATGGTTTGCTAACTAATGATTCTGTAGACACACCTATGGTGGAAAAGAATAAACTAGATGAAGATCTACAAGGGACACCCAATGATGATACACTTTACCATGGCATGATTGGATCCTTGATATATCTGACATCCAATAGACCCGACCTCATTTATGCAGTCTGCTTATGTGCCCGGTATCAGGCAAAGCCTACCGAAAAGCACTTAAATGCAGTTAAACGGATCTTTCAATACCTAAAGGGAACCATTAACATGGGTCTATGGTAATCGAAGGATTTCTGTATGTCTCTAACAGCATATGCAGATGCAGATCACGTGGGGTATCTATACACTAGACGCAGTACATCAGGAAGAACTGAATTCTTAGGTGATAAATTTGTTAGACAGTCTTCTAAGAAGCAAAAAAGCACTGCAATCTCAAGTATAGAGGCGGAATATATTGCCTTATCTGGGTGTTGTGCTCAAATCGTATGCATGCGTTCACATCTAACATATTAAGGTTTTTAATTCAATAAGATTCCTCTGTCATGCGACAACAAAAGTGCGATTGCTTTATGCTGTAACAACGTTCAACACTCAAGAACCAAGCACATCAATGTACGCTACCATTTTATAAAGGAGAAGGTGGAGAATGGAATAGTGGAACTCTACTTTGTTCGGACGGAATATCAACTGGCAGACATCTTTACTAAACCTTGCCAAGAGAAAGATTCAATTTCTTGATCGATAAGCTAGGTATGAGAAGCATGTCTCCAGAAACGCTAAAACGTCTGACAGAGGAAGAGGACGAGTAAAGGTGGTTACTCGCAGTATATCCTGTATCATATGTACATAAGAAAACATAAAAACACAAAAATATTTTTCTTTTATATAAATTTTTCAAAAACAAAATAAAAAATTAAAAAATCAGAAAAATATAAAAATATGTATCTCTGGCATGTCTTTTGAAAATCGATAACATTTATGGCCTTAGAAATGTCATTTAATAATGATATGGGGCTTTAAATGAAGTTCGAGCAGAAGTTCAAAAGCTTTTAAAACATGCCAAAAAATGACTTGCTATTATTTTAGATAGCAACCCGGTCATCATCTTAAAGGCAAATTTTCTAAAATGAAAACTTGGCCTCAGAACGGGAATTTATTTTCTCGGGAATGAATTACTTCATATTCATTCAAGGCTTGTGCTTACTTTGCAGCACAACCCGTGCTTTCTTTATTCCATAAGTGTACGTGTCAGTGCGCTTATATGTTAAAATAAGAGAAATCTTATTTTTGAGGTGTTGTTTTTTAGAAATAAAACTGTAATATCAGAAATTCATTAGAAAAATAATTTTCAAAGACATTTGACCACTCAAACAACGACTACAACTCTTTAAATAGAAAACGGGTCATTGTTTAAGGGGGAGAACATATCAAATATCTTCTTCCTAGAATCAGTTTGTGATAAAGGGAAAAAGGTTTTAAACAATAACGGGTTAACAATTAAAGGGGAGTTAATTAAGTTTAACTTATATGTGCCTTATATGTTATGTGTTTATGCCTTTAGGGAATTAATTGCAAAAATAAGTAGCTAAGCATTGTAGTGTAAATTTTAGTGAATATTTGTGCCATTAATTAAACTATACTTTGCCTTAGAAAACTTTTTGATAGAAAATGCATAAGGATTAGAAGTTCAAGGGGCATTTGTGTCAAACTCTTAAAGTTTAAACATAAACACCCCCTTTTGCCCTGTTCTAAAATCTCACACACACACAAACTCACACTTATATCTTTTTTTCTCCCTCTCCATTGTTGAACCACCTTAAAGATCATCATCAAGTCATTTTCAACCTTAAGGTAAAAATAAAATTGTGTTCTATACATCCTAACATGCTCATAATCAAAAGGAATTGATCAATTTCAGTCACTAGAGCTCGAAAACCCTAAAATTTGATTTACGGTTCGTCAAAATCAAAAGTGGTTAAAGATGAAATTGATTGAGAGGTTTTGATCCTTGTAGGTTTTAGATGACTCGTTAGAAACAGTTTTTCATAGGGTTAACCTATGATTAGGTTTTGGTTTGATTTTGTGGTCGAAAATTAAGGTTTAGGGAAGAACTTGTAAAATGTTGGTGGGTTTCTGGTTAGAAAGTGTTAACCACATCCTTGAATGCATTAGAGCTAGAAAATTCTTTGCTTGATCATAAATCTTGTATGCTTAAGAGATTCGTGTGTTCTTAGTCATTTTTTACCCTTTGTGGTAAATTCATGCTATATACGATTCATGTGTTGTTTGATTCTGCTAAAGATCATGTTTGATGTGTTAAATTTGCTTAAGATTGAAGTTTGAAATAGTGTAAAATTTATACTAAGCGATTTATACGTACCCTTGATTTTGAACTAAACGATTTATACATAGTGTTTATACTGGGCGAAATATACGCATAAAATTTGCACTAAACGATTTATACGTTTATGTTATAACTGGGCGAGTTATACGTCACTTATAACTAAGCGATTTATACATCACTTATAACTAAGGGATTTATACATCACTTATAACTAAGCGATTTATACGTCACTTATGATTGAGCGATTTATACGTCACTTAGAGCTAAGCGATTTATACGTCAGTTATAACTAAGTGATTTATACATAATTCTTACAACTAAGCGATTTATACATAGGTTCTATAACTAAGCGATTTATACACTGTTTCTATAACTAAGTGATTTATACACTATTGAATAACCAGGAGATTTATACACACCGTATAAGTAGGCGATTTATACACTTTCCTATGCAAAACTATACTAGATTTTACTCTAAGCGATTTATACATATGATGTTTTACTAGTTGACTTATTTTAGGTATTTTGCAATGTGTTTATCTGTGTAGCTTAGTTGATTGTGTTAGACCTATAGTTAGTCTGATTGACCTTATTTGATGACTTTCTATGATCTATGTCATGTGTTTGTGTTAAATGCCTGATTTAATGTGTTACAATTGTCTCTTGTTGTATATATTTGCTATGTTTATAAACTGTATTGAGCATATCTTAGCAGAACCATGAATCCTACTGCTGATAAACAAATTGCTCTCGATAATACCTTGGTTGCTCCTGAGGCTAGACTCACCATTGGCAAGTGCAACAACACAATATCATTTTCAAACCACAAAGAGAAGCCACGTATCAAGTAACTTTGGATGCTCTAAAGCTTAGTCCTTGCTATCCCGCATTCCTGATCACTACTGAAGTTCCAGAAATCTACATGCATCAGTTCTGGAATTCAGTTAACAAAGTTCAAGGTTCATCATCATATCGTTTCAAGATTGACAACAAGAAGTTCAAAGTGAATGTTGAAGTATTCCATGACATTCTCCAGATTTGTCTAAAACCACTGGATCAACCATTTGATATACCTCCGTTTAGTGATGAAGAAATTGTGTCATTCATCTATGAAATCGGATACACAAGGAACATTGAGACTCTTTTTGAATTGGTCGTTGATCACATGCATCAACCTTGGAGAACATTTGCAGCTGTTATCAACAGATGCATTTTTAGGAAAACCACTGGACTTAATAAACTTAGGTTGTCAAGAGCTCAAATTCTGTGGGGGATGTATTACTTTAAGAATGTGGATTTTGTTAAACTTCTTTGGGAAGACTTTGCATTCCAGATCGACAATCACTACTCAAAGGAAAGCATGCCCTATCCTAGATTCACAAAGATCATCATCAATCACTTCATCTCACAAAACAAGTCAATCTCAATGAGAAACAAGATAAATCTACACACTGTTAGAGACGACAGTCTTTTAGGTACACTGAAATATGTGTCCAAGACAGAGGAACATCAGGTGTATGGAGCTGCAATTCTTAAAGAGATGATTAATGAATACATTCTGAACTTTACCCCCTACAAGACTTACTACGCTTATGCCAGTGGTGCTAAAGAGCCTAAGAAGGCAAGGAAGTTCAAGAAGCCCGCTTCTCCAAAACTCAAGACTGTTCCAGTCTCACCCAAAGAACCTACAAAGAAGCCTGTTAAGAAGACTGTACCTGCAAAGAAATCTTTTAAATCACCAGCTGGGGTCATAATCAAAGACACTCCAGGTGTGTCGTGTCTAAGAAGAAAGCTCCTGTAAAGGGTAAAAGAAGTAAAGGTATAGAAATACTTTATGATTTACCTTTATCAGAAGCAGCTCAACTCAAGGAGGCTATAAAGGGAAGCAAGAAAGACCTTCATATCTCTCAAGCAAGTGGCTCAGGTGATGGAACTGATTTTGAATCAGGGGTTCCTGATGAGTAACAACGCAAGACATCTAGTACAGATGAAGGAACTGGTACTAAACCAGGGGTTCCCAATGTACCTAAATATCAATCTAAGAGTGATGATGAATCATGGGGTGACAGTGAAGATGATAGTAAAGATGAAAGTACTGATGTTAATGATGATGACAATGCTAATGATGATGACAGTGGAAATGAAGATGATGATGGTAATGATGCACATGATAGTGAAAGGACTGATTCAGATGATGATGATGAGAATCCTTCCTTTACTCTAATAGATTATGACGAAGAAGAACATGATGAAGAGTATGAATCTAATGATGATAATGAAAATGTGTATGATGAAGAGGATGATGATCTGTATAAGGATATGGACGTGAGATCGTTAGGAGCAGAGCATGAAAAAGAAAGGAAAGGTGATGAAGAGATGACTGATGCTAATCAGAATGTTTCTTAAGAAAAGTCATATGAGCAAGTCGTAAAAGATGCACATGTGACACTCACTTCTTCACAGAAGACTGAATGTATAAAACAAATATCTTCTGTTTCATCCGAATTTGCTAGTAAATTTCTCATCATGGATAACGTTTCATTAGTGCTCGATGAAGTTGCTTCTATGATGAATGTCAAGAATCATTAGGAGGAATCAAGCACTCAAGCACCCTCTCATCCCACTGTGCCTATGACACCTATCCCAGAAACTTCTACTATAGCTGCAACAACCATTCCTCCATACACGTTAATTAAGCTTATACGACTTCTATTCATTAAAATAACAAACACTAAACTCCCGTAACAATACAAACCAACAACAGCCTCAATTGTTGCTTTTCCTGATTTTTCTCCTTTTTTTTTTTTTTTTTTTTTTTTTCCTTTTCTTTTTTTTTTTACCTGTTTGGATTTGATCCACGAGTTTTACATGGAAAAGGAGAGTTCGTAGCGCAATTTAAACACGCTACCCTTTCTGCACAACTCCTCAATTCGGTCAAATCCTTTAAATTCCAACCAATTAGTGGATGACCTTCTGAGTACAGATTGGATACGTACTCGAATAGCTCTTAGTCATCACTAAGGACTTGAAAAGAAAGCTCAGAAGAGAGAAGTTATAATAGATATGGTTGAGAATTAGTGGAAAGACAATTTTAAGAATGAGGTGAAAATTTCAAACTCCTATATTCCTACTAAAGGAAGTATAAGGACTTCGCTACTCCTGTAATCTAAAGCACTATCAATGAATCAATTGAGAATGTTAGTTTGGCTAAATCTTCTTCTCAGCTGCAATCAACATACGAGGCTGCAACATCTCTCACTGAGTTTGAATTGAAGAAGATCCTATTAGATAAGTTAGAGAAAAGTAAATTGTATTGAGCTGTTGAACAACACAGAGACCTCTATGATGCACTAGTCAAATCTTATCAGCTCGACAAGGATCTCTTTGAATCTTATGCTAAAAAGTATTCTTTAAAAAGAGGTTGTGAATACAAAGACAAAGATGAAGACCCTTCATCTGGATCAGAGCAAGGGTTGAAGAAGCGGAAGACGAGCAAGGACGATGAACCTCCAAAAGGCTCTAAGTCAAATGAATCAATGTCAAGCTCGTCCAAAGGCACCAAGTCTCAACTGAAATCATCTGGCAAGTCTGTGCAAGCAGAAGAACCAATGTTTGAGTCTGTAGACACCAAAATGCCACAAGATCAAGGAGGTAACACTGAGGATCAACCCAATGTCGAGGAAAATCCAATGAAACCTAAGAGACCTAAGAGACCTCTAACTCCTATCCCTGATTGGAATGCTAAAAAATCTATTAATTCTAGACCACCTCAAAAATGGATAAGCATAATTGCTAAGGCAGAGAAGCCTCCTCTCACGTTCGACGAGCTGATGAGCACTCCTATTGACTTCTCAGCATATTTCATGCACAATCTGAAGATTGATAATCTGACACAAGAGATTTTGGTAGGACCTGCTTTCAACCTTCTTAAAGGCACTTGCAAAAGCTTCATAGAACTTGAATATCACTTTGGAGAGTGTTATAAAGCGGCAACTGATCAACTTGACTGGAACAACCCTGAAGGCCATGGATATCCATTTAACCTTAGCAAGACACTGCCATTAATTGAAGCTTAAGGTTGTCAAGTAGTACCTGCTGACTACTTCTTCAACAACGACCTTGAATATCTGAAAGGTGGAAGTTCTAGCAGGAAGTACACAACTTCTACAACAAAAACCAAGGCTGCTAAATATGATAATATTGAAGGCATCGAAGACATGGTTCCGACGTTATGGAGTCCAGTAAAGGTAGCTTATGACAAATTTGCTATGTGGGGTATCTCACACTGGAGTCCTAAACGACAAAAGTTCTATGGCTACGCAATCAACAGGGAGTCCAAGCATGATGTGTTCTCCAGGAAAAGAATCATTGCAGTAACCAATGTTAAAGTAATGAAGTGGTATGGTTATGGCTATTTGGAGGAGATTATCGTTCGAAAAGACGATCAAAAGTTATACAAGTTCAAGGAAGGCGACTTACCAAGACATAATCTGCGTGCTATTGAAGATTTGTTGCTTCTCTTGGTCTAAAAGAAACTTTCCAATTTAGAGAAAGATGTCATCTTCGACCTAAATGTAGCTTTGAGGATGTTCACCAGACGTATTATTATTTTTATGTGGGTGGAAGACCTTCAATTGGGAGTCAAAAGCTACTAGAAGAAACTTAATATCACCAAGCCTGAGACTTTCAGATATGACATCTCCAAAATGACACCATACACTGCATACAAAAACTCTCAAGGAATCATCTATCAAAATAAGCACAAGAGAAACAGGTTGATGCGCTCGGATGAACTCTATAAGTTCTGTGATGGCACACTCACATTTGTTCGACGAGTTCTTCATGATATTGCTTCCAGCCTGAGTATGGATTACTTGCCAAAGAGAAGATGGAGTAACTTGGAAAAAAAAAGGTCCCGCATCATGATCAAGGCGATCGATCACTGTTTGAGAGGAGATTGATGAGGAATTTAGAGAAGTTCGTTGGAGGGAAAGAATACAGAAATGACTTCAGGCTGCTTGAATGGACAATATGACTTTGTCATATTGTGTCCTACTCCATATCAGGTCAATTTCTCATATATTACAAATTTGTGAATATGTACATATGTAGTGTAAGATTAGAATTAGGCAAATATATAGTATTTGAGTGTGAATTTTCAATAATTTCTTTGTAAATTCAAAAAATTTCAAATTAACGTATTCAAATACCATATTATTCCCTCATAAATTGAGAGGGTCATTAAAATGTTCCAATAATAAGCTTGTTAATAATTGGACATTTTTCCCCGAACGCATTAATATTTGAATCAATTGATATCCAAAATATCAAGAGGTTTGACATTTTTGATAAGGGGAGAAAATGTGATTAAAATATATGGCTAAAGATGTGAATTTAAAGGACTCAAGTGCAAGCTTCTCCCTTTATGTGCTAAACATCTTTCGAATATCGATGCACATGTTGAGGGGGAGCAATTTCAAATGGTATAAGGCTTAGAATAAAACCAAAAAGACGACTTGTTGTATTTACTTGGAGGTATAAGGTGGTTAGGATTTGGGTTTCGTTCCTGATCCAGCCAGTGGATGGAGGGAATCTACAAGGGGCATTCCACTAGGTAGAGTAGAGTTCATAGGTCATGATAAAAAAGGGTAAAAGTGAGAATAAGGAAAGTGTTACCGGACTAGAGAATGGAGTAGTACAGGAACCAAACCCAACAAGGTACTAGTTATGTAAGTTCTCTGGTATGTACTGAGGGGTTGATGACTTTAGAATAGTATTGTTTAAGATAAAGGGTGAAAAGAAAGAAGCTCTCCTTACACTTAGGCAGAAACCGGGTCAATACATCAGCTGTCAGAATCACAAAGATGATTGCTCACATTGAAGAGTGACATCATGGACCCAGTGATGCAATGGAAAACCCTCCATAGCCACTCAGAATCTCTCAAAAGATTTTTGTTTCATTTCTCACAGAGACTAAACACATTTCTATTGACTTTCTCACTCTGAGTTAGTTGGTATTGAAAATGTGGCATTCTGCTCCAGCCTCCGATTACTAAAACCAAAGTGCACTATCGAGTTTAGAGCCAGAAAAGAGATCATCCATAAATCTCATTAGGACACTTATCTAAAATACGCTTGCTAATTCACACAATGTGAAAACAAGAAATGTATCAAGAGTCCTATGCATCATCCTTGTGATTTTGCCAGAACATCGGAGTGATACTTAAGTTGTCACAGTGAAGATGGAAATCCTGCTTGAGCCAACATCAAACAAGCTCTTGGTAGGTGACTTGTGAGATCCTACACGGATCAAACTTGTGATACTTGATATCAATTCGGTCCAGCTTATGAATTGGTGAATGAATTTTGAAAAAGATAAAACTGTTGGTGTGTCATAAAAACCGTTTGCATCTTGACACACCAACTGATTTTCTAAATCAATTTTCAATCTTATGTCTATGGGAAGCCTCACAAGGGTATCTGGACATAGGAAAGCTGAACATGAATTGACGGCTTAATTGGGAAGATAGTAACTTACCGGTTCACTCTTACCGTGTTGTCTGCTTTGAGACGCTCCGGTAATGAGAACGGCTAGTGCAGCTGTGAAACCCTATCAAGGAGATTCTTCCTAATTGATCAAGGGTTTTCTTACGTTATGGGGCGCTTTAGTCTGTTTCTAACTCTGTTTTCCTATCTCACACTCACTCACTTTCCCTGACTTCCCTGCACTATTAAAAACCCTGTCCTCGCTAGGTCTACAAGAAAACCGCTTGGGCGTGAGCTTATGATCACGCCTCTACCATCTTGAGAAACAACATAATAATATATAACCGAAATGATATCTCAAATGTACCAGTTCTTCACGAATAACGATACGGAACTCGAGGAGAACCTGCCCTCTCAAACACTGTCAATATAGCTGATACGTTGTTGCAATACAGATAGTATTAATCAAGACGATGATAAGGGCACAATAGAGTTGATGATAGAACTGAGCCTCAGGAAACGATTGCCCACAAAGCTCAAGACAAAGAAGTCTTACAGCACTGCCTACATGGCTACCTAGACAATTAAATCCCGTAATCGTATCATATCATATCAAAATTATAATGGGCAGCTTCAGGAATCCATTATGTACCATATGTGAGATGGGGTGTATTGCACACACTCGCCATTCACCCAAACAAAACAAAACAAATAAGAATACCTAGGATGCATCCATACGCTCCCTGCAAAACAAATTCATATCTAGATACACAAGCACTAATGGCGAGTGTCTAAAAAATCAAATCATATCCAGTTGCACATACAAAAAGAGAACGCCGTGGACCAATCAACCGCCACAGAAAGTGTTCATGTCTCGGTTTGACATCAATGGACATGGCCATAGGTACCTCCAGGGATAGTTTAACCCAGATTAGCTCGGGTCGCTTAAAGGGATAGGCAAAAGATAGCAAACAACAAACTTCAAATGTTCTAATTATGGTAACAAATCAAGTGGCATAATCAATAGGAATCAAGAGGATCACGAATAAGGATATCAAGTCAAACGAAATGCCAACAAATATCAAAATGAAACCAATCATGGATAGCAAATCAAATGAGAATATTCAACGTATCTACGAATCAAAGCAACTTAATCGAATAAGAGACCATTTGTCTATGAGAGGTTCCTACTGAAAGGAAAGATTATATGTTAACCATAGGATTGCACACGAACAGAAATGGTACAATGGAAGAAAATCACACTAGAGTCACCGGATCTACAAAAAACATATTACTTACCATCACTTGACTTGTATTTACAAGTTACTACTTAGCTTTCCGAAAATTTAGGTCGTTGACCTTTACTTATTTAGGGTTTCCAAAATATTCTGAAATTACGAGTTATTAAAGGTAAGTTTCCTTACTTAAAAGTCTAACCAAATTACCTTCAAAAACTAATCCAAAAATCCCAGGTCTTCCCTAATATGTCTAAAGTGTCACCAATTAAGGATTTAATTTATTTCAAATTTAAAATGGCCCTATGCTATTGTTACCTAAACAGTCCCGAAATTGTACTGTGGCAGAAATCACTTTATGAAAAGTTGACAACATTACCCTACTTAAAACTTCTATGAAAAAAAAATTATGGAAACAAATCAAGGAAGTTACTCTAATATATGTATTGTTACCTAGTTCGAGAATTTGCCTTAAATCCTTATGGTTTCGACATTAAAAAATCAAATACTACAAGTGAAATTTTTCGGATTTGATTTCCTGAAATTATCTCTTTATCTTGTAAAATCTAAAAATCGCCTTCCCGACCCTCAAATTGAATTCTCGAGGCTTGATTTTTTCAGAAAAGTTGATTCATTGAACTATCTCTTTAGGTCATAGAATAATGTCTTTAAAGAGTGTTTATGAGGATTTTTATTGAATGAGATATGACCAGATTAACATGACCCAAAAATTATGCCCAGAATTTTATTCATAAGAAAAACCAATTAATTTCATTATGCTAGGGTTTTATACTTGCTAATCTTTCATTTTATAACTCTTTTAATGTGTTGATTAGGGTTCATATCAATGTTATCAACCAATTTCAAAAAGATTTACCCTATTAGAAAAACCATTTACATATATGTTCTAAATTCATCCTTTTGAAAAATCATGATTTTATGTGTTACAACATTAGTTTAAGAATATGGTGACCATAAGTGAACGACCACAAAATCGAAAGATTAGATGATTACCAATGGAGGATCGGAAGAGGATGCGGATGAACACAGTCACCACCACATGGATTACACCAAAAGAATGAAAAGATGGCACACCAATTCACCAAAGCTAGGAAAAACACTAAGAATCACCTATTCTTCTTTCTTGCTTGGACCCTCAATGGAGGATCACACACAAATTAGAAGAGAAAATTTTGAGAGAATGATGAGAATGAGAGAGAGGGGACTGAATTTATAAGGATGGGGAAGAAGGGTGTGGACAGGGACAAAATATTTTACTTGCAAAATAAAAGGGATATTGTCTAGTTTTCTTTACACTTAATTCCCAATTTAAACCAAACTCTAAAAATAATTGATTTTGTGTATCCACGCCTTAATATGTCCGGCCATATTGGGTCAAAGGGGGGCAATATATTTTTTTTACCTTTTTTAAAATATTACACAAAATCTTTCCTAAACCTTTAATACTTATCTCTTAAAGATATGTCTTAACTAAAAAGGAAAGCAAATAATCTAATTAATCAAAATTTCAAAATATATATTTATTTTTTTATTTAAAAACCGGCCCCTATATAGGTTTTTTTTAAAGAGATCAAATACTTTAGGTTATATTTCCATTATTTCCAAAATTCATAACTTAAGGTTTTTATTTCCAAATTCTTTTATTATACCTTAGGTTATACTTCAAAATTATTAGAATGAAATGAAAAATTCAAATTTTCAAAATTCGGCTTTTACAACTCTTCCCCTCTAAATAGAAAATTTCGTCCTCGAAATTGACGTAGGAAGACTAAACGAAACGGATACGAAATCACACGAATCTGATCTAACGGATACATAACCACAAGATGCGGGTGATAATTGAAACCTCTCAGAAGCGATACATGAAACACATCATTCACATAAAACCATTGCGGAGGTAACGCCAAACGATAAGAAACTTTACCAACACGATCTAAGATTTCAAACGGATCGATAAATCGCGGACTCTAATTCAAGCTAACACGTCGGACACCTCAAGGTGGAGATACCTTAAGAATAATTGCAATAGATAGCGAGCAACGAAAGAAGGACCACAGAATGCGTTGCACCAATACCGAATAAAATAAAAAAACATCACGATCGTACATATAAAGAATTTCCTGAAACGGTACCTGAAGCACTAGCCGTATGATCCTTGGTCACCGAATGAAACAGCAAAGACAATTTAGAGTTAAGATCAAAATGCGAAAGGAAGCGATAATATCATAATACGAAAGGAAGCCTAATGTCTACCCAATCCTCACAGGTCATAACCTAGGTCACCTGGCAGCTCTGATACCATAATTGTAACATCCCGCTCCGATAATGAGACTAAGAGTTACGTTATGGTGTCATATCAGAACATATAAACGCAAGCGGAAGACTTTATTAAATAAAAATACTAAGTCATGTAACAAAATGACTTCCAAAAGTATTAAATTCCAAACAAAAGGGGTCTAAATGAAATATCTTCAAATAACAAAGATTTAAAAACATTATTCCAAATTGAAAGGGTTCATCTAGGGTAGGTCTTCTAACTCTTCCTACTCACATCACTCACTTCCCAGCTTCCCGCTTAACACCTGCCGCAGGAAAGAAAACGTGGCTGAGCTAACGCTCAGTGAACAAATATAATATATAAGAAAATGAAACAAACGAATAACGAACGGATTCCGAGAACCTGCCAAACAACTGTCATATGAATATAGTGCAATAGATAGAAATCAAGAATGATCAAGGGAAATAGATTATAGAACGAGCACAGGAATGCCCACAAGCTCAAAACAAAAGTCTCAAGCATGCCACATGCTTAGACATACATCGTATCATATCATATCATATCAAATTGTACATGGGAGCTGCAGACTCCAGATGTACCCAAATGTGAGATGGGGTGTATTGTACACACTCGCCATTCACCCAAACAAAACAGAACAAATAAGAATACCTAGGATGCATCCATACGCTCCCTGCAAAACAAATTCATATCCAGATACACAAGCACTAATGGTGAGTGTCTAAAAAATCAAATCATATCCAGTGCACATACAAAAAGGGAACGCCGTGGACCAATCACACTGCCACAGATAGTGTCATGCCATTGGTGCATCAATGACATGGCCATGGTACCTCCATGGATAGTTACAAATAGCTCGGGCAAAGGGATAAGACAAAATATAGCAAACAAAAAACTTCAAATGTTCTAATTATAGTAACAAATCTAGTGGCATAATCAATAGGAATCAAGAGAATCACGAATAAGGATATCAAGTCAAACGAAATGCCAACAAATATCAAAATGAAACCAATCATAGATAGCAAATCAAATAAGAATATCAACCGTATCATACGAATCAAAGCAACTAAATCGAATAAGAGACAAGTCATGAGAGGTCCTTACTGAAAGGACAGAATATATGTACCTTAGCGAATGCAAACGAACAGAAATGGATACAAACGGAAAGAAATCACAAAAGAGTCACCGGATCTACGAAAACATATTTACTTACATCACTTGACTTGTTTTACAAGTTACTACTCAAATTTCCAAAAATAAGGGTTGACTTTACTTATTTAGGGTTTTCAAAATATTCTGAAATTACGAGTTATTTAAGGTAAGTTTCCTTACTTAAAAGTCTAACCAAATTACCTTAAAAAATGAATCCAAAAATCCCAGATCTTCCCTAATATGTCTAAAGTGTCACCAATTAAGGATTTAATTTATTTCAAATTTAAAATGGCCCTATGACCCTTGTTACCCAAAACAGTCTCGAAATTGGCCTGGCAGAAACTTATGAAAAGTTGACACGCATTTACTCTACTTAGACATATTGAAAAATTATGAAAAAAATCAAGGAATTAGCTAATATCATGTATTTTTACCAATTCGAAAATTAGCCATTAACTCCTTATGGTTTCCGAATTAAA
Source organism: Tanacetum coccineum (assembly GCA_026074375.1). Classification (NCBI taxonomy): domain Eukaryota; kingdom Viridiplantae; phylum Streptophyta; class Magnoliopsida; order Asterales; family Asteraceae; genus Tanacetum; species Tanacetum coccineum. The sequence continues at coordinate 24,811 of BQNB010009775.1, forward strand.
AATCAAATACTACAAGTGAAATTTTCGGATTTGATTTCCAGAATTGACACTTTATCTTGTAAAATCTAAAAATCGACCTTCCCGGCCTCCAATTGACATGAGGCCGGATTTTTTAGAAAGTAGATTCATTGATCTTCACTTTAGGGGCAAGAATTATGTTAAAAGCTATTTTTATGAATGATATATGACCCGATTAACATGACCTAAAATTCTGCCCAGAATTTTAATCAAGAAAACCCCAATTAATTCATATCCTAGGGTTTCAAAACTTGCTTTTTTTCGTTTATAACACATTTAATATTTGATTAGGGTTCATAACATGTTATCAACCACATTCCAAAAGATTTACCCATAGAAAAACTTTAACATATATGTTCCTAAAATTAAGCCTTTTGAAAATCATGATTTTATGTGAAAACATAGTTTAAGAATATGATGATCATAACAAGAACACAAAAGATGAGATGATTACCAATGGAGGATGGAGAGGATGGGATGAACACAATCACACCCCAAGGATTACACCAAAAGAATGAAAAGATGGCACACCAATTCACCAAAGCTAGAAAAAAAACTAAGAATCACCTATTCTTCTTTCTTGCTTGAACCCTCAATGGAAGATTACACACAAATTGGAAGAGAGAATTTTGAGAGAATGATGAGAATGAGAGAGAGGGGACCGAATTTATAAGGATGGGGAGAAGGGGGGATGAGGACAAAATATTTTACTTGCAAAAATAAAAGATATTGTCTAGTTTTCTTTACACTTAATTCCTAATTTAAACCAAACTATAAAAATAACTGATTTTGGTGTATCCTCGCCTTAATATGTCCGGCCATATTGGGTCAAAGGGGAGGCAATATATTTTTTTTAGCTTTTTAAAATATTACACAAAATCTTTCCTAAACCTTTAATACTTATCTCTTAAAGATAGGTCTTAACTAAAAAGTAAAGCAAATAATCTAATTAATCAAAAAATTTAAAATATATATTTATTTTTTTATTTAAAAAACGGCCCCTATATAGTTTTTTTTAAAATAAATCAAATACTTTAGGTTATATTTCCATTATTTCCAAAATCCATAACTTAAGGTTTTTATTTCAAAATTAATAGAATGAAATGAAAAATTCAAATTTTCAAAATTTGGGTTTTACAAAGATAAAGCTGTTGGCTAGTGCAGCTCTTACCGTGTTGTCTTCTTTGAGACGCTCCGGTAATAAGAACGGCTAGTGCAGCTACGAAACCATGTCAAGGAGATTCTTCGTAATTCTACCTGATCACAGGCAGTATTTATACTAATTAACGGGGAACCGTGGTTATTACAACCGTATTCGACGAAGTGACAAAGCCACTTTCGTCTATACTTGTTGATTACCACTAACCCTTTCATACAGGTAATCTCGATGGTCGCAGCTATTGGATCAAAACAAGTCAAGATTCAAAGCCACATGCTCATACTTGACCGATAAAAGTAAAGACATCATAAAAGCTCAAGTACATGTCTCAAGACTTCCGCTACTCTGATACCCTACGTCTTTCTTGAAGTGACGAAGTATTAAAGTCAAATAATTTCAAAGAAGTTTCCGTCACTCTGATACCAAATGTCTTTCTTGAAGTGATGAAGTGTTATAGTTAAAGAATTTCAAGAAAGATGTCTTATTCAAGCTTTTAAAATCAAGAAACAACAACAGTATGAGCATGTCGGTCCAAAAGTCACAAGTGCACAAGACGAAAACAAGATCACAAAATGATGATAACAGATTATGCTTGGTTAATCATCTCAAAGAAGTTCAAGTTCACATACAAGTCAAGCTCAACAGAACAAGCTCAAGCCTAAAGTCAAAGATCACTACATTATGTTCACAAGATGAAGTCAAGAAAACAAGTCTGCGAGCACAAGACTGAAGACAAAGCATAGTATGCTAGGTTTAAGTTTTTGTAAATGGAGTGACCTCCTTTAGGGGGATATTGTTAGGATCACGAAAAGTATCGGTCACTTTCAGTATATCATTAGATACCTCGTTAAGTAATATCTGGAACCTTAATAGGCTAGCTTAGGAAAAGCCCATGGACAAAGCCCATGGCCGGCCTAGATAGGAGTATTTAAACCCTTTCCATGCCATGGAAAGGGTGGTTGGTTGTTTCATTTCACACATAGTAAAACATTTTTTTCTCTTTCACTTTCTCACACTAGAAACTTCCTTCCACTCTCTTTCTCTCTCTAGATTTCTCCACTTTCGTGTATGTGTTATAGGATTACTAAGGTTCTACAATAAACTTGGTGTTTTGTTGAGAAATTTTTGAAAGTGGAAAGTGATTCAAATTAGGGTTTGGAGCATTGGGGAAACTTTTTCAAACGAACGAATCATGCGAAAATTTATAAAACTTGTCACACTTAGAAAATATCTTAGAAAAAGCTTAGTTTTATGTTGATCCGACAAAAGGACAAAATTGGATTTTATTAATCGTTAAGTGTCAAGGTTGAAACGAATGAACTTAAACATACTAAATAGGCAAGATTTCATACTTACCCTTTTAGTTTGATAAGAAGACGAATTAATAAAATATTATTGTTTTATTATAAATTGCCCTTATTTCTTATTCATCGTAGAACTATTTATCCTTATTTTTTTATCTTTAGTTTCTTAATCACTTCTCGTCGAATTCTCCTCGGATCTTTTGAACTTCTAGCTCATCTTAGCTCGCTGACTCTATTCTCGATCTTTATGTGTTAATGTTGTACTTAGCCCAAGTACATCGAGTCATCTTACCGAGTTACCACACAACCATGATATAAAAACTTTGATAAAAGAAATGAGAACTTTTCGTAAAGTTTAATTGCAAACGATTGTATAACAAAACGAATTTGGATATCAAAATACTAAGGTAAACTTATTAATTAGGTCTTGGCTGGGTACCACTGTGCTTTGTGTAGAGGTTATCTTGTTCAGCTACTATTATCTTTTGAGGTGAGTTCTCGTAGCCCTATTTTTGACACTTTTTCCGTTGGGAGAAAATGATACTCAAATCTGTTTTGAACTTGTTTTCTTACTGTGCGAAACTTTTATCTTTTTAGACAATCTTATATGCCTATGACTGCTATGTGAATGACATGAGATTGGTAGAACTTATATGTGGATCATATGTAGTATTGGTAGAACTTGTATGTGGATCATATATGGTATTGGTAGAACTGGTATGTGGATCATATGTGGTATTGTGAGGTATCTTGTGACCTTGTGATCTTGTAAACTTGCAAACTTATGATCTTCCGCCCTATGCATAGCTCCATCTGGTACGCTTTAGGTGTGTGTGAACTTAGAGTGGTGAACTTTGTGTGCATTGGTATCTACATTGTTGTGGATCATTTAAAAATATGGAGTTGTTATGTTAGTATCATTTTATCGTGCATCTATGGATCTAAGGGTAGCATGGAATCATTAAGTTGGGATCTATATTAGTGGTGTATCTGTTGACCTTCGATAGCATGTGTTGCTACGTTGGTATCTAATCTATTGGATGTATTCATTTTCATATTGCACATTTGTCCACCTTTTGAAACTATGGGACAACAACTAGGTTGTTATCAAACCTACTAGCTCACCAACTTTATGTTGACCTTTTCAAGTATCATTTTCAGGTGTGTTGCGAACCAAGGTTAATTGGGAGTAATGACGATCAAGACGTAAACAATTGGGGTGTTATCCTTATATTAGCGATTTCATTTGTCACGAATTGTAAACTTAGATTCTTTTGTAAAAACTAAATGTTGTAAACATTGTATGGTGTGGTCTTGTAACTTGTGCGATGAAACTATATCGTCGTATCCTGTGTTTCCGCTGTAGTCGGGGTGTGACATCAACTTTGGCATCCTCAAAATCTTTTGTTTGTTGAACTAAAGTCATTTTGAGCTCCTTAATCTTTGTTTCAAAACTTAATGTATCATTTCTGAGAAGAATCTTTTTATCCCCCGATTCTGATTCAATATTAGAGGGATCAGAATCATACAAAGATTTTTGAAGGAATTCATTTGAGTTTTAAGATTCAAACTTTTTCTTTTTCATTGATTCAATCTTTTGAAAAACTTGATTAAACTTTTTATTCGTAAATTCTAATAACTAAGACTTTAAATTTTCTGCTTCGTTTTGAGAAACATTTGAAATTTGTGTCTGAACTCATGACTTTTTGATTGAATCAAAAAAAAAATTGTAAACCAACATCAAATGTTCATTCTCTTTAATTAATGAGGCCACTTTATGTTCCAACTAAATGTTTTAAGTTTCAATCTCATGAAAATCGAACTTAAGTTTGACATCATCACATTGATTAGTTTCATCCTTTGAATTTTGAATTGACTCAAACAAATATTTATAAGTCTGTTTCAAATGTGCATTTTCAATTTGGAATGATGCCATAAAATTCTCATTTTCTGTTTGTATTGTTTTCAAAGAATCGTTTTCTTGAATCTTATGTTGAAGTGAAATTTTAAAAGCAATACTTTGTGCCTCCATCTTTTTAAAATCTTTTTGAAGTTTGTTAATAGTCATTTTGAGACAATGATTTTCATTTTCTAAAGAAGAATTTTGATCAAATATCTCATTCTTATACACACGGCTATATGACTCAGATATGGCTGACTCAAATTGGGTTTTGAAGAATTCTTGCTGAATGTCCAAAATTAAACACGTTTCATCAACTCGTCTTCAAGAGACATGAAATACTTTAAATCATCTTTCATTTCTTTGACAAGACTCTTTTCAAAGCAGTTGAAGATTGACGTTTTTAACTAATGGTTCAAACTCCTCCGACAATTGATTTCTGACTCTCTCATTGATACTCTGTTCAAAAATCATTCTATACAAATCACCTCGATTAAGTTCTATTTTTGAAAACGTTTTTTTTTTCAAACTTGAGCATTGCCTGCTTAACACAACAAAAGTATTTCATTGGAAGACTGTTCCAAAGTTTTGGATCATAATTTCTCAGTTAAACTTGTTCCAAATGTTCTTTCAAATTGACATTTCTTCTTTTTTAAAGGAACTTTTGGTGGTTCTTTAAATTGAGTCTTAGCAAATACAAAGCCATGATACGAGAGTAGGGATTTTCTTTGTTTTACTTTCAAACGTTTTTCAGCTTTACATTTTAATTCTTCTTTAGAAATGATCTTATGATCAGAAAGCTCATCTTTTCCCATTTCGTCAATGTTATACAAATATGGTGCTAACTCCTTGGCTTTGTTTAATAAACTTGGGTTCACATAATCATTTTGGTTCTCAAAGACAATGCCCTGTTTTCCCGTATTAACATTGTCTTCTTTGGGAAGCAACATTCGAAGAGTCTGATCAGTTTCTCCTGCTTTTCGAAGTCTGTTATCAAGATTGTTTATTTGTTTAAAAAACTAATGATTTTTCTTTTCAAGTTTATTTTTCCTATTTAAAAGCAGTTGGACATACTCATCAAACTTTTCATTTTCCTTGGCGAATGTCTTATCTTTTTCATAAGGTTGAGATTTAAGGTTTGAAATTTCATCACTTAAAAGCTTGCTCTTATTACAGTATTCAGATTCAATTATCATATCTTTTGCAAAATATTTTTCTTTTTCCTTATATCTCTCAAGCTCGTTTGTTAATAAGGCATTCGCTAGTTGAGCTTCACGATTAACCTCATTACATTTTTCAACATCACTTTTAAGGTTATTGATAAGGGAAGCAAAGAAAGCACGATGTTTCTCATACTCTACATAATCATGTTCTTCCTTATTTCTATCGGGTCCATATTTGGTATATCAGAAATAATAATACTATTATTCTCATTCACCAAATATGTATCAGGAATAGATTCAGGTTGTTTATGATTGTGTATCCCATGAGCAATCATATTTTTAAATAAATCATGATATACCCCAAGTACTGTACTATTGTCATTTGAAGATCCAATATCAACATCAGCATCATTCCCTTCTGAACTACTGCTATCTTTGTTAGAGATTTTGTTTTCATCCTCAGATTTGTTAAATGTAGTTTCTGAACTGCTGCTTTCATCTAGTTGTTCTAACGATGTAGCAGAGTTATTAGTACTTTCCTTAGCAACCAAACTATCATCCATTTCTATACCCTCATTGACCAAACTAGCTTCCAATTATGCACCTTCAGTAACCAAACAAGCTTCCATTACTGCACCTTGAGTGACCAAACTCTCTTGCTGTTGTAACTCACTTTCTTTTAGCCGTTTTTCATTCTCTTTTATTGCTTTAACCTCACTTTCTTTCATCCGTAATTCTCCATATTTAAGTGCTCTTTCATCATTAAGCTTGTCAAGTTCTTCCAAAACCCAGAGTAAGGCACTTCTGAAATTTTTAGGTTCCCATTTCGTACCGTCAATGAAGCTCTCTTTCCATTTTTTATTTGGAACATCTGAAGCATTCACCTCTTTCGACTCAAAAAATTCATTGACTTGTGTTCTGAGTACTACAAGACAAGTCTTAGAATCATGCCCATGAAAATTGTCTCTTTCAAGTTGCCATTGTAATTGATTCAAATTGTGGTACATCTTTTCTCTGAACGTCTGATGCTCTTCACGGAAGAATATGCGAAATGCAATTTCAAATAGTCTTGTGTTTGTGATGTTGAAAGAACTACGAAGAAATCCAAGATGTTTCTTGAGCTTTTCAAACCATGCCAAACATTTTTTATGTAGGTCCCTTTCATCCAGTTTCATCTGTTGCAATTCCACCTCTTCTGAATTTGAACTTGATGATTTCATTGAATTTTGATGTGTGAACTTGATTTGTGGATCTTTTTGATGATTATGAAGTGTTGTGTGGTTCGACTAGTTAACCCACGATTTTTCCCACTAAAAATTAATTTCACTAAAACTTAAAATTCTCTTTAGAATCCAATTCTAAATGTAGGAGAAAATTTTGAAAATATAAAATTTTTGTGTCAATTTTTAACCGTAAAAATTTGAATTCCCTCCCAAAGCTTTAAATTTTAGCCCAAAATTTTCACTGTTATACCAAAATTTAAATTTGACGTAAATATAAGTTATAAAGTTTACTGGAAAAAATAAACTTTACTCAAGTTTTCCTGCCAAATATTTCGCGGGATTCAACTGGTTACATATTTCGCACAAATATGTATTTCACACAAATATTACATAAACATGTTTCGCATAAATATGACAAAACATATTTCGCACAAATATGTAAAATTTGACAGAGTTTTGTTTCGCACAACTTACGTATTTCACACAAATGTTACAAACCTGTTTCGCACAAATATTACATAAACATATTTCGCACAAATATGACACAAAACATATTTCGCACAAATGTGTAAAATTTGACAGAGTTTTGTTTCGCACAACTTACGTATTTCGCACAAATGTTAGAAACCTGTTTCGCACAAATATTATATTAACATATTTCGCACAAATGTTACACTAACATATTTCGCACAAAAATACATATTTCGCACAATTCATAAAATACACATTTCGCAGAAAGAACAAGACGAGCAAAAACACAAAAAATCACATAAAACACCTTTTTAACGTTTTTTCTAGATTTTTTTTGCAAATCTAAGTATTATTAGGCTATATCTATCATAAAAATATAAACTTTAATGTTTTTGACAACAAAAATTTAAGATCAAGATTTTCAAAATGTGAAAAAAAAACATAAAAGTTTTGAGATTTTTGCAAGATAGATTTCACACAAACACACTAAAAACACTAGTTATGGGTTTAGAAAAGAAAGATACTACTTTTTTGACAAAATACGCACATAAGCAAAATAAGTCGAATCTATATAAGCCTAAATAAGACACGAAATAAGCAAAACAACCACACTCGAATACAATAGATCCCAAGATGAAACCATGACGAATGATACCAATTGTAAAATATTGTTTTCTCACAAATCAACACATATCACATGAAATACTGTAACACCCTCAAATTTACAACGCAGCAGAATACAACATTGGGGTGCTACTTCATAATATAAGCTCACGAGTCACGGTAAACTACATTCAATTTTTATTAAAAAGATCAGAGTTACAAGGTCCCGATAACGTTATAAAAACTCACTTCAAATAATCCTCAACATGTTTAAGTTTCTTTAAAAGAAAACATTTTATCATATGTGCAAAGTTCACCAAGTCCACGTCCTTCGATATCCGCATCCCATCCCATCCAAGCTAGCAATAATATACCTGAGAAGGAATTTAAACAAGATATCACTTCAAATAATCCTCAACATGTTTAAGTTTCTTTAAAAGAAAACATTTTATCATATGTGCAAAGTTCACCAAGTCCACGTCCTTCGATATCCGCATCCCATCCCATCCAAGCTAGCAATAATTTAACTGCGATTAACATGCTAAAAACGTCAACGAAGACGTGAGTGAGTGGATTATTTGAAGTGATATCTTGTTTAAATTCCTTCTCAGGTATATTATTGCTAGCTTGGATGGGATGGGATGCGGATATCGAAGGACGTGGACTTGGTGAACTTTGCACATATGATAAAATGTTTTCTTTTAAAGAAACTTAAACATGTTGAGGATTATTTGAAGTGAGTTTTTATAACGTTATCGGGACCTTGTAACTCTGATCTTTTTAATAAAAATTGAATGTAGTTTACCGTGACTCGTGAGCTTATATTATGAAGTAGCACCCCAATGTTGTATTATGCTGCGTTGTAAATTTGAGGGTGTTACAAATACTAAAAGAGGGGAGAAAGGGAGAGATGGTGGAGGTGTTGGATAATAATTTATTTATTTCTCTTTCACATGTAGAAAACACACACTCACACCATCTCCATGTGTAGAGAGGGCTTTATATAGCTCCTTGGCTGGCCATGGGCCTTCTTGTGGGCTTCCATGGGTCAGGCCTTGAACTATTATATAGTTTAGCCTACCGAACAAGCCTGTTAGACTAACAATTACACGCTTAATATTGTCTAACTATTACAAGGCTCATGAGATCGCTAATGATCGTCACTTCACTAAAACTGAATTTCTAACAAAATCACTCTCTCGTGAACAAAACGCCTTATGAGCTTATTAAGGGTTGAAAACAAAATTTTCAATAATTTCATGTGTTTGGTTCTTTATGTTATTCGACAAATGATTGTGATGATCTTGGGAAGATGAGGCCAAAAGCATACATTGGTATTTTTGTTGGTTATTTAGATTCGTTAAGAGGGTTTCACATTTATAACCAGCGAACGAGAAAAATAATAGAAACCATTCACATAAAATTTGATGAATTCACAGCTATGGCTTCTGAATGAAACAATTCAGGACCTGGTCTAAACTACTCGAATTTTCAAGATTCATCAGAAGAATTGAATGAAATACCGTCAAAAGAAAACTTGGATAACTTATTTGGCCCTCTGTATGAAGAATACTATGCGACCAGAACTTCAGAAGTGTCAGATAATTCCATTGCAAATACTCTTGATAATGAAGACACTCCTTCATCCTCTTCAATCATCATTGAAGATCATGATGCTCCTCAAAGAGTATCCTCGTTAGAACAACCAATTGCAAATGAACCAACAACTCCGGTCTTTGATAATAATTCTGATGAACAAATTCAAAAAGACGTTGCAGAACTTGATGGGAACACTTTCATGAATCCATTCACAACTCCTGAGTTCGAAGAAGCCAAGTCATCTTCAAATTACTAGGATCCATCAAATATGCATGAGTTTCACCAACAACATCGCTTCATTGATAGATGTACTAAGAATCATCCAATTGAACAAGTGATTGGTGACCCTTTAATTCCTGTTACAACAAGAAGTAGACTTCACACCGATGTAGAGATGTGCATGTAGGCGCTAACAGTGAGTACTACAGAACCTACCAACATCAAGGAAGCTATTCTTGATCAGAGTAGATGGTAAGACTCAGATGTATTTAACTTTTGGAAAGATGCTTAAAAACTTTGATAGAGAAGACTTGGAAGTTCTTTGGAGTATAGTCAAAGCTAGATTTAAGAAGGCAGAGCTAGTGAATTACATGGATAATTTGTTACTTTATCATTTAAAGACCATGTTTGAACATCATGTTGAAGATAATGTATGGAAGAATCAACAAGGTTTAGTTAAAGTGCTAAACTGGAAGCTTTATGATTCTTGTGGAGTTCATTGTGTAACAGTGCAGTCCATACCATTTTATTTGTTGGTTGAGAAGATCTATCCACTTACAAATCACACACTACATCAGATGTTCAATGATGTGAAGCTTCAAGTTGATTATGAGTGTGAAATGGCATTTGAGCTTCTTAGATTGGTCAAGAAACAGCTTAAGGAAGGCTATGTACCTGAATGAAGTGTTTTGAAGCATCCTCCTAGTGATTAATGAAGCTTTCAATGAAGAAACTTGAGATTTTGAAGAAGAATATCAAGTTTAGGGGAAGATTGTTGGGATTAAAAGACTTCTTGATGATCTTAAAGTTACTGCTGCTAAGGTTTATGTTACTGCTGCTAAGTTAAAGTTAGTGTTGTTCATTAACTTTAATGAAAAATATGCTAAGTAGTTAGTGTTGCTAGTATAAAGTTAGTATTGTAGTTCAGAGTTACTACTGTTAGTATATATTAGTACTGCTAGTGTAAAGTTAGTACTGCTGGTGAAGATTAAAGAAAATATTCTATGTAGTTACTACTGCTTGTGCTCAGTTAATGCTGCTGGTTTATAAGTTACAACTGCTCAAAGATTAAGACTGCTGAAAGAGTTTCTACTATCAGAGAAAGGATAAAGACAGAAGAAAGGATAAATATTGTTTGACGATCAAGATTACTTATGTGATAAGTATTAGTTATTTATAGAATAGATCATAGAGAATATTCTATGTCTTAGGAATATATTGTAAATCGACTAGGACTCCTTGGTGCATTAAAGGAGGTCCTAGGGTATAGAGTTTAATATGTTATAGGTATTTTTTATGATTTGATAAGTGTTATTCATAGCTTTAAGGTTTTGTAACCCTAATACTAGGAGAGTATTCGTATTATTCTTAATAATATTGGAGCTTTTATTGTTTGTTGAATTGTGATCTTGTGTTACTGTTACATTAAGAATTCTTCTAATATTAAAGATTATATTCTGCAAAATCTTTAATACACTTAACAAAGTTTCTATTATAGTTGCATTAGATTTATCTAATATAACTAAACCTTAAACAAACTTAAGGAATTTGATCTATTAAAGTGGAATCCAACAAGAGGTATCCTACAACTGGGACAACAATCAAGTACATTGAGGAAATCGTTAAAGGTTACAATCAAGAAAAAGAAACATGTTTCTACAGCACCTCCACCTCTAAGTGATGATAGAGAAAGAGATGACATTGCTGAAGCAACTCTACTGAGCCTCACTTTACACAAAACTGCTAAGATTGCTGAAGAGCAAGGGAACCTGGTGAAAATTCTAGATAAAATTCTAGAGGAGGATGTAGAAAAGATTATCAAGAGCGAAGATGAAGAATCTTATGCTAGTGAGTTTACTGATTTGGTTTTCCTAGATGAAGAAGATTTGGGTACTAGGTTAGAGCCCGAGAGTCATAAAGAGAAATCGGAAATAGTTGATGATGATGATGAGGAGGAGGAAGAGAAGAAAGATGATAAGAAGGATGATGACAATGATGAACACGATGATCAGGCATTGGTCAAAAACAAAGTAACGGGTAGTTCGGAGGTTAGGAATGAGAAGATGCAGATACCAATTCCCTCACCCCCTAGATCCCCTAGGACATACTTGTCTTCGGATAAGACTATTTCTCAGGAATTGACGGCTCCTGTATCACCTACACCCGGCACTACATCTCAAGATTAAAGCAAGTCAAAACCTATTTCTAGCAAAACCAAAAAACTTCTTTGAAGCATTGCTTAAATAAGCAGACGACGTGGTCAACTTAGGAAACATATGAAACAAACCTTTGTTACTAACACCTATTTTCAGGAAAAGATGAAAGAGATGTCTGACACTCTCAACAATCTAATTCCAGAGATTTCCAAAGGATCAAAGTTTGTAAGAGGACATAAGACGATCAAAACCATATGCTTATGTTTTCTATGGTCCCCAAACAAATCCGAATGAACCTCCAAGGTATCTGTACAATAAGGATTTATTTTTCTTGAAGTATGGAAATTTTAAGGAGAGGAAGTATGTGCTCTCACTCCATAAGATATACGTTGTTCCATTTCCTAAAGAAGATTTGGAAAAAAGATGAATCGTTGGGTAAGAAAAGAGTTCAAGACTTTCAACAAAGAAGCACGGTTATCAATTCAACATTAGAAAGATTCATAGCACAAGAGAATGTACAAGCTCAATCAAAGAAAAGTTAGAGCTGATCCAAAAGAATATTTCTCAAATCACAGGATAGTTGAAGTTGTCAGAGTTACTACTAATCAACAACACGGGCTTGATTATATGGAAAAATTATTGTGTTGAGAGAAAATGACAAACCGGATAGCTTTTCTAAGGCTGACTTTAAGTATCTGAAAAAGAACGATATTGAAGACATGTACTACCTTTTCCTGAATAAGAAAGTCAACTACCGTCAGAACAAGTTGCTGAATTCTTTGATGACGTTCATCAAGAGCCGCGTTATCTAAGAGAAAAATCATGACTTTCAGCTGGGAATAGAAAGCTACCAGATCAAGATCAACTTAACCGCACCAATGTGGATATTTCTTAGTATTGAAGCACGTGATCCTTATTATATTTCTTGGTTGAGAACATAAAGTTTTGTGATGCTACGTTGGAAAGAGTTTTAAATATGATAAAGCTAAAGATCTTTGAGACTGAGTTTCTGAAGAAGGCTCCTCTGCTAGGTAGATTAGACCTTGACATAATGAAAGCGTATGAAAGAGAAATAATCAAGCATCTAAGACATCGTGAGCAAATGAGAAGATAGGAGTCATTCTTGAATGGAAGAACAATTCTACCGACGATGAGGTGTCAATAATAGTCAACCCTTAGGGGGAGATTGTTAGGAATTAAAAAGTGTTAATTATTAACAATGAATTGGTCTTGTAATAAATAGAATTAGAAATTATATTTATGTTGTGATAAGTCAAGCTTGGTTAAACTTAAGAAAGTGTTGACCAAGTGAGACAAATAGTTAAAGTAGGGAAAATTAGAAGGCTTAGAGAATAAGTATAAATACCCCTTAGTTAAAGGTATTTAGTCTGTGTCTTGGTCATTTTGTAATCACTCTCTCTCAACCTCCCTTCTCTTTTTCCTTTGTTAATGAAAATTGAAAATGTGTAAAAATACTCTCTAGTCTCCTTTCCTCTATTCTTTAACACTTTTGTATGATATCTAATGCAAACAAGACTTATATTATATTTTCTTGCTTTTCTTGCTTTTTTCAAATCTAACTTGAATTATGCAGCAACAGACATCATTTCAATTCTTTTCTTCTGATTCTATATGGGATTCTCTCCCGATAATGTCACCTATTTGTCTTCTTATGATCAATGGTTCTTCTTTTTCTTCAGCTACCTCTTTAGATTGACCAGTTTCTTTAATCATGGTCTTTGTATGCTTTTTATTTGGTACCTAAATAGTTGAAATCTTCTCCACAACAAGTTCAACACCTTTCTTGGTTACCAAACCTTTACGATGACCTTTGGCTGGTTTTCCTCCCTTAGACTTTGTTAGATACTATAGATAAGCATCAGAAGCCTGTATTTCATCATTCAGCATTACCATTGGAATTAGCATTCCAAATACTAGATCTTTTGCTCCTTTGTTTGAAAACTTGAGGTTTCTACGAACTTGATCAATCTTTATCACATGGTGATAAGAATGGAGTTGCTTGGATATTTGGTTATTATGGGAAAAGATGTGTTTCATTATGAGCTTTGTGAATCTAGAAAAGGGTAACAACTATAGCTTCTATTTACTGCCTTTTCTGGAATCAATTTGGAACCTGAAGTCCTCCCAAATGAGCTCAGTAAAATCTACATTTTCACCTGTGAATATTCCCCATAAAACTTAAAGCATGGAAAGTCTTAGTCGATCAAAAGCTATAGCCTTCCTTGTTAAACACTGGTTAATCATAGTCACGAATGTTCTCCAGGGTTGATGCATGTTATTGACTCTCATTGCTGAAATGTGAGTGAGTTTTTCAGAATATCCAAGCTTGTTGATGAAAGAAATGATTTCATTTTCTAAAGGAGGTGCAACGAATGGATGATCAGAATCTGTAGGAGTTATTTATAACGCCTCACAGAGTAAGTTTGCACTTTAAAGATCTGATCATCTACTATGAAGAAGTAAGGCTTGGTTGTTAAGTCATAATTAATTGTGTGCCAGAATTGTTACATGTAAATTTCTGGTGCATCAACAGTTCTTATGAAGGCATTAAAGAATGAGTATTGCTGCAGAATTGCTAGACAAACTTTGTAGATGACATCAGGCTGTGTTTTCTCCAAAGCAATCATGTAGTTGCTGAGTCCAATCTTTACTTGATCATCAATTGGAACCAATAGTGCATCAAGCATGTTTGGCTATTGTTGTTGATCTTCTTGTTGATCAGCCATTGATTCTGCTTAAGAATACCAATGCAAATTCATATTTATGACAATAAAGAACAAATTTGATTAATTATCCTCTGTGTTTTGATTGATGTTTGTTTTAGTAACAAGTTGTTTGATCCGTTTTAAGTTCAAGTTGTTTAAGTCAAACTTTGTTCAAAGTCAAATGTCAATGGTCAAAGACGATGGTCTATAGTCAACATCATGGTTAAACAGTCCATGTAAAGTCAAATAAGTTCAATGTATATTTAAACAGTCCAAAAACATGTCCAAACAGTCCAACATACATTTTTGTGGTTCAATTGTAACTTTATACATCTTGTTTATACTGAATGTTATTTGCATTTATTTATGATGCACTAACCACTTGAAGTTGACACTTGATATTGTTTAATCACCAAAAAAAGTTGCCAAATTACTTAAAATGGATCAAATCATGGGGTCACTAGGTCAAACCGCCTGACACATGAACCAAATTGCTAGTTTTGTAAGCTCAAACCGCGGGGAAATGATCTGTCAAACCGCGGGTCTTTGTGTGGAGTATCAAACCGATGCTGAAACCTAGTCAAATCGCGAGCAATCAATGGTCAAATCGTGGATTTTGACTTGGTCAAATTGCTAGTGTTGACTGGTCAAATCGCTGCTCATATGGATCAAATCGTTGGAACAATGTGTTCAAACCGCTGGTATCAATGAACAAATCGCTGGTCACTTTGGTTAAACATCTGATCAGTGGATCAAATCGCGGGATGAAATGGATCAAACCGCGTTGAATATCTGAACTGAATTGCTGGATTATTATGATCAACCCGCTGGCAAGTAGGAATCAAACCGCTAGCATGCAAACACACTTTTCTTAATCATTTATCACTCAAAACACATTCAAAATACCTTAATATCATGACAAACACATTAATCATCAACAAGAAATCATTTAACGCAAAACAAACACATTTTAAGCTTGAAAACACAACCTAAGGGATGTCTTTTCCTTGTTTTAAGTTAACCTACTCTAAAAGTTAACTACGATTACACTCTAAGAGTCCTAAAGCTCTCTTATCATCTATAGGCACAATACAAACACCCTTACATCTCTTTTTATCAAATCGTGACATTCAAATTCAACAAAATCTTCAAGTCCTGGGGTTTGTGATTCAAGGCATTAAGGGATTGTTCCTAATGCATTAAGAGGCCACTCTAAACATCTAGAACTCAAACCCACAAACACAATCACAACCTAAAGAAGTTTCGACCAAAAAGCGCACACAAAATAAAACCTAGCTACCACATAGATATGATTTACCTAAAACTGTTTTAACACTAGTTTAGGGATACCATATGGATCGAAAGCCCTATGGTTATTCCAACTAAAACACAATTTTAATTTCATGAACCCTAATTCGAATTTAAGCAATTGCGAGTGATTTAGGATTAAACAAACCAACTCCTTTGAAAAAACTCATTTCACACAAAAGATGAACTAGAGAGAGAAAGTTGAGAGAGAAATTAAAAAGAAAAAAAATAAGAAGGTTGATTGAACTATGTGAAAATTATAAAGAGAACCAACACCCTCTCCATGTGTGGAGAGGGTATTTATACTTACATGAGGTGGACATGGGCCTTGGTTACATGAGCTTTCCATAGACCTTGGACTAGTTACCTATGTAAGTTTCCAAATATTACTTGACGAGCTATCTTCCGATATCTATGAAGTGACCAAGACTTTTCTAGGAATTTCGTATTCCTAACAATCTCCCCCTAAGGGAGGTCACTTCATGTTATAAAAACTTAAACCTATCATACTATGAAGGTCTTCATTCTTGTGCTCACAGACTTCTTTCTTTTTTTTATCTTGTGAATATGATGTAGTGATATTTGACTTTAGGCTTAAGCTTGTTCCTTTATCTTGATTTATATGATAGAATGTGATCTTGAGCATCTTGAGATCATCAACCAAGCGTAATATCATCGCTATCTTAATGAATATTTCCATCTTGTGTAACTTGTGACTTATGGACCGACATGCTCATACCTTTCTTGATTTGTTGACTTGAAAAGCTTTAATGTTGTATCTTTCTTGAAATTCTTTAACTTTAACACTTCGTCACTTCGAGAAAGACGTTCGGTATCAGAGTGACGGAAACTTCTTTGAAATTCTTTGACTTTAATACTTCGTCACTTCAAGAAAGACGTACTGTATCAGAGTAGCAGAAGTCTTGAAACATGTACTTGAGCTTTCATGATGTCTTTATGTTTGTCGGTCGGGTATGAGCATGTGGTTATGAATCTTGTGAGCCAGCTGGAATTAGGTACCTTCACCACCATCCTTAAGTATCCTGGATTAAAACAGTTAGCAATAAAGAGGGGGGATGAATATGGCTTTGTCATTCGTCCGTGTTTGGTTGGAGTAACCTTCGAATCCATGAGGATCGACCTATGATCAGGTAGATTTAATTAAAAAAGAATTTCCTTGACAGGATTTCCAGCTGAAGTATAGAATCTTTCTAACACATGTGTATTAGATTCATCAAACTCAGCATGTTCTCATTATCGGAACGTCTCAAAGCAGACAACACGATAAGAGTGAACCAGTGAGTTACTATCTCACCGATTGAAATAGAAAAATCGATTTAAAAATCAATCAACGTGTCACTTGCTAAAGTGGTTTTGTGACATATCGAGAGTGTTAATCATTTCAAAAATTCATCATCAATCGTCAATTCATATCCTGGAACAAGTTTGATTCTTATAGAATCGCACCATCGTTTCTTTCCAGTTGTCACAAGTTTGATTCATAAAGAATCGCACAAGTTACCTACCATGAGCTTGTTTGATGTTGGCTCAAGCAGGATTTCCATCTTCATTGTGAATGAATTCACTCTGATGTTCTGGCAAAATCACAAGGATAATGCGTAGGACTCTTAATATATATCTTGTAATTCACATTGTGTGACTTAGCAAGCAGAATTTGACAAGTGTCCTAATGAGATTTATGGATGATCTCTTTTGGCTCTAGACTCAATAGTGCACTTTGATTTTAGTGATCGGAGGCTGGAGCAGACTGCCACCTTTTCAATATCAACTAACTCGGAGTGAGAAAGTCAATAGAAATGCGTGTAATCTCCGTGAGTTTTGAAACAAAGTCTTTCTGACTTTGAGTAGCTGGGAGGGGTTTGTGCATAGCGTCACTGGGTCCATGACTGTCTTCAATGTCAGACAACACCTGAGTGTTTCTGACAGCATATGTATTGACCCGGTTTCTGCCTAAGTGTATGGAGGGCTTCTTTCTTTTCACCCTTTATCCTTACATTTCTTTTTCATTCTTCAACCCCTTCAATGCTTACCGAGACTTCATAACTAACACCTTGTTGGGTTTGTTCCAGTGTTAGCTCCATCTCAGTCGGCATTATTCCCTATTCTCACTTTTTCTCCTTTTTAATCATACCTAAGGACTTCTACACTAACTAGTGGATATCCCTGGGTAGATCCCTCCGGTTCTGGCTGGATCATGGGATCTGAAAACCTAAGCCTAACCGCCTTATAACTTCATAAATTTAAGAACATGGTCATTTGTGTATTCCATCAAATCAATCAAACCATTGAAAATTCATCAAAGTGTTTGATAATAAAAATCAAAACGATTTACACTTTTGAGAGTTTTACAATATCACTAACAGCTCTCCCATTAACATGTGCATCGATATCGTAGTACATGCTAATTGTAGAGAGTACTGAGTCCAATTTATTGATCACATATTAATAACACGTTAGATTCATTATAATCACATTTTTCTCCCCTTATCCAAATGTTAATCCCTTGATATTTTGGATATCAATTGATTAAACGTCCAGGGACAAAATGTTACAGAATAACTTATAGGAACATTTTAATGCTCCCCCTCAAATTATGAGGGATATGATATAGTGCTCCCCCTCAAGTTGAAATTTTTTGAATTTACTAAGAAATTCTTGAAAATTTTGTACTCGAGCACTCCTTAATATCACCATAAAGTCTACAATACATATATACAAATTCATATGTTTATTATATAAGAAGATTTGACCTGAATGATGAGAACTTCATATGATGAAATCATATGGTCCTTTATAGTAGCCATAGGTCTCCTTCGTACAATCTCCCACCAACAAACTTTTCTAAGCTCCTCATTAACATTCTTTCTTTCAAGAAGTTGTTAATCTGATCTTTCTCTGTCCAAGCACTCTTCGGCATTGCTTCAACTTTCTTTCCAAGTTACGAAAGTCTTTGCTTCAAACGTTGAGTATGAAACATATTCAGATACATATGTGACTTGAGCTTGTGAGGTTGGTGATGTCGGTGTTGAAGTTTTCTTAGCTTCCCCTAAACCAGCAATCCTTTCTTGAGTAGGTCAAACCTTCCTGGAATGCCGCATCAAGCAGTCTTAATGTATAAAGCCCAGATATCCGAAGTACATAATTAACCCTTTCAAAACTTAAGTACCGCAACACCAAAGTCAATTAAGTCCTGGATGAGCGCATTTCTCTCTTCAGGATAGTTGTATGATATGTCTTTGTAGTACACGCAAAGTCAATTAAGTCCCGGATGTAATACAATTAATCCCACAAAGTCGTTCGAAATTCAAACACTTAAGTCCAGCTAAGTCCCAAATTAGCACATTCTTCCTAGTAAATAGTGACTATCTAACGAATCATCATACCTATGTTACCTCATTTTATCAAATAATTATACTCATTTATTAAGAATAAGCATAGAGGAAATTGACCGTTTAAGGAAGCAATAAGTTTGAATCTAAAAGAACATTACTCAACATTTTAAAATAATTATACTCTCAACACTTCCCCCTGGGGACTCAAATGATGCATACTGACTAATGACGAGATGTCTCTTCCACCATGTGATTGAAATAGTGCACTCGAAAGATTCAAAACGGCCTAAAATCAAAAGAAGCTAACCTTAAAAGACAAAATAAGCTAACCTAAAAAAAGGCCAAAGACACTATCAAGTATACATCTACTCCTTCCCCCTTGCTGGTTTTGACACGTCGGAATCAGCAAAACCTTATACGCATACATATTCGAGATCGTGTTTGAAGAATTAATAAGCTTTAATCTAGTCCGTGAGAATCAATTTTAAGGCATTTAAAACTATGAAAGTTTTCCAAGCATTCCTAAGTCTTTTACAAACTATGAGGTGTTGGCAATATTGATCGTCTGTAGTTTAAAGCCTGAATTCACTAAGTCTCAAATTGCAAATAAGTCCATAAAGTTTTAAACACATGACATCTAAAGCTTGTGTAGTTAAAATCCATTAACTCCCCTTAAATTATGATCCGTCATTATTAAAAACTTTATCCGTTAATTCCGTGACTTATTTTGAAAGACCGTTTTAAAAGATTGTTTGATGACGCTTTCTCCCCCTCAAATAATGACCCGTTTTCTATTTAAAGAGCTGTTGTCATTGTTTGAGTGGTCGAATTGTCTTTGAAAATCTTTTTGTGATTACTGAAAACACTGATTCATTATGAAGACAACTTTTTACCAATAAAAATAAGATTTCTCTTATTTTAACACATAAGCGCACTGACACGTACACTTATGGAAATATAGGAAGCACGGGTTGTGTTGCAAAGTAAACACAAGCCTTTGCATGGTCATAAAGTAGACCATGCCCGAGAATAAATTCCCGTTGAGAGGTCAAGTTTCCTTTTTGATGGAATACTTGCCTTTAACATGATGACCGGGTTGCTATCTGAAATAATAGCAAGCCATATGACATGTTTTGAAAAACATTTGAACTTTTGCACGAACTTTATTTATGACCACGTGTCTTTATTAAAAGACATTTCTAGGGACATAAATATAATCGTTTGCAAAAGACATGCCATTGAAAAACTTCTTTTTGTATTTTTCTCATTTTATATTTCTGTATTTTATTTTTATAAAAATTTTATAAAAATAAAAAAAAAATCTTTTTATGTTTTTATGATTTTATGTATTTACTTAGGATACAAGAAGATTTCTCATCTTTTGAAGATAAAGCGCACTGAAGCGTACACCCTTCTTTTCTTTAAGGAGCGGGGCCTGAAGTGTTGTCTACAGACACCATTGTTCAAGTAATCATTTGTGTACATTTGAAGATGATCCCTGTGAAATGTAGACTTTATGGAGAAGTTCATGGCATGGATCATCAAAATATGCACATTGCAGTTGTTGTTCTTTAACACCTTGAGCACTGTTTGGAGACTGTTCTTGTTTGTGAATCCTCTGAGGCACTTGATTCTTAGACATCAACCTTTTTAGAAACCAAACTTTAAGTCTTTCATTTTTAGGAGAAATACGTATCTACACTTAAGTTAAGAGTACCTGCACTGACATTAAGAGTTTGATTGCATTCATATGGGTTAGTGATATCTTCATTTGAACCATTTAGGGGTTTACAGTTAACCTTGGTTGTGTTAGAGGTGAATTTCTTTCCAGTTGGAACCCACCTAAGACCAACAGTGTTAAAAATTCTACCCGTCGGTATCCACCTAAGGTAAGATCTAGGAGTGTTTGTTTTCTCATGCACATCGGAAGACTTATTTGGAGAAAACTTATGTCCTGTAACAATCTGCCAACTTGGTTCGTGAGTATAACGCATTGGTTCTACGGGTTTGTTACTGTTTCTGGTCTTATAGGGTTGAATCTTAGCACGTGAATTCACTTCCTTTAGGAGCTTTGTTATATAGACATCTTGATTTGTAGTAAAGACACACTTTTGACAAGTTGAGCACACAAAGTGTTTAAAGTCAGAGAAAGGACTAGAATTCCTATAGTAATCTGCTTTTGGCATAACAGTTGTCGTTGGACAACTACTCTTAGATGTTGGCAAAACCCTAGATGTTTGATTATTGCTCCTAGGTTTTGATTTGCAACTATTAGTAGTGTTTTGTGATTTAGCAGATGGCATTACACTAGTTGTTGACTTTATATCTCTTTCTTATGTCTTTTTCTTAGCTTCTTCTAGATAGTAATTATGAACCATGTCATTTAACTAAATCTTTGCATGTTCTTAGAACTATTCCTAGATGAGCTAGATGCAATCATATGATTAGGTTTTGCAAAAGCAGATTCTCTTCCCTTAGACAAATAATGTTGATTGGCTGGTTTTGACAAAACGTTATTCACATCAACTTGGGAGGCAAACCGTGGTTTTGAAAAAATAGGTCGTTCAGATTTAAACGTATTCGGTTGTCTAACAACTGATTGGTTTCTGGGTGGTTGTAAAATTGGTTTCCCCAAGATTGATGGTTTTGCAAACTTAGTATCCACGCTATTTCCTTTTAACTTTCTTAATTCGTTTTTCAACGCTGCATTCGCAAAAACCTTTTCCTAAATCAGAGCCTTTAAATCAGCATTTTTAACAGTCTTACTATTTATTTGAGCAATCAGTGAGTCATTATGGTCTTTTGTCTGAACTCGTGTCATTTTGATAGAATCGTAAAGATCTTTGTAAGTCTGTTTTAAATGCTCATTTTCCTTATGCAACTTCTCATTATCTGCAAGTAATTTAGCCACACTATGTTCCAATTTGATATTGATCTTTTCAAGTACCTCAATTTCCTTGTTAATCTTGGCTTTATTACTTGTTTCATTCAAAATTTGACCATGTTGCCTGTCTTTTAAAACTTGATTTTGATATTTAAGTTCCATGTTAACACAATGTTCTTCAATTCTTGAAATATCTTTTTGAAGTTGGGCAACGGTCTTTTTGAGAAAAATATTTTCAGACTCGAGAGATTGGTTTGAAAATTCAGTTGTCATATTATCAAATGATGGATCAAGTAAAGGACATGAAACTTGACATTTTTCAGCATTCTGTTCAATCTCTCCTCTCCTATGACACATATTTGTTAAATCAGGAATGGTATTTCTATCAACTTTTTCCAACAGATGTGTGTCATAAATGGGTTCAGATTGTACAGAATGTTGTTGTTCATTAGCAAGAGTATCATGTTAAGCTGTCAATTGTACCTCAGCTAATGGTTGTTTGTCATTCACGGAGTTGATATCTGCATCCTTAGCATGTGTATCTTTCTCAGATCTGATGCTTGAAACATGCCTTTCTGATTCTGTCTCATTGCTTTCCGTAACAACCAAACTAGCATCTAATGCTTTACTCGAATCCACCTTTCCCTCTTTTGACTGCATCACTCTATCATTCACCCTTCTGTTATTTTCTCATTTATGCTGTGCTCTTTCATCAATAGACTTCTTAACGGATTCCATGTGTTGAATCAGTGTATCACATAATTGTTGAATCTCGGTTCGAGTGTATTCTAGAAAGGACTTGCGTATCATTGCACCATCAAAATCATCGAAACAGTATCGAAAATTGATGAATGTCTGAAACTGTTTCATGAGTACTCTAAACGCATCTATGGATTCAGTCTCTTGAAATTTTTCTTTATCAAGTTGCTTTTCTAGATGATCTAAGTTTAGTAACAACAATTCTCTAAAAGTCAGAGTATCTTGATCAAATAGTGCCACACATGCCCGTTCGAATCCTCCCTTGATTGAAAGAACCTGGAGATGTGAATGAAGTAGGCGAAATGATATCATGCAACTTTCCTTTGCTTTGTCTTGCATTTGTTGCAAATGATACGGCTCTCTCTCTTGGAAATTAGAATTCAAAGATTCCATTGTAATTCGATGTGTGAAATGAAATTAAGGATCTTAAGTAGATTAAGTGATTGTTGTTGTGGTTTGAAATCAATTAACGTTCACGAGAATTTACAAATCTATGATTTAAACCGAGAAAAGAATTAAATCTTTCGCGGGATTTTACAAAATCAAGAAGAAACCGTGAAGCAATGAGTAATTGTTGTGAAATTGTTGTTGTTGAAGAACTTAAACTTTTGTGAACGATTTTTGAGCTTAAAACGATGAACGGTTACAACACTTTCAACTTAAAATGATTAACGATTGATTAAAACACAATTAAGGACTAACGGTGTAATCGAAATCCAATAAAAGTGCTTAACGGTTGTTAATTGAAGTAGTAGGGACTAAAAGTGCAAAACAGTTCACTTTGGAGGGCAAGGGGCTGAATTATAACTTGTAAGGACCAACGGTGCAACAAGCTTATAACTTTGAGGGTTAAAGGGCTAACTAAGGACGAACTTTGAGATTGATATTAGTTTAGGGACTAAAGTTGCCAATATTCAAAATAAGATTAATAAAACAATTTTCTTTTCCCTCCATACTGTGCACGTCATCTTCATCGTGTAGATTTATACGGACTCAATCGGTTATCGTCGGTAGAAAATAAATACACCACGTTGATCGAAACGAGTTCACAATCACGATGGTATAAGTTAGAAGTCCCGTGGTTAATCATCACACGAAACCGAAAAACCAAAAATTATTGTTGTTGTTTGAATTAGTTAGGTTCTGAAGGATGCTTGACTAGTTCAGTTGTCAAAGGAATGGTTTAGATCGGTTCACACTAGACATGTTTAGTTCGGTTCACACTGAAGACTAGTTCGGCTTGCACTAGGCTTTCGATTAGTTCGGTTGCTTCAGAATCAACTAGTTCGGTTGCTTAAGAATCAACTAGTTTGGTTGCTTAAGAATCAACTAGTTCGGTTTGCACTAGGCTTAACTAGATGTGCACAAGTGTTTTACTCTAGTTTGGTTGCTTAAGGAAATGTCTAGTTCGGGTCCTTCATAAAATCAACTAGTTCGGGTCGTATAGAAATCAACTAGTTCGGGTCTAGTTGTTAAACTAGATCGGGTCTTGAATGAAAGTTGAACTCATTCGACTCTTGATGAAGAAACTAGATCGGCTTCAAAGGAGAGTGTCTAGATCGGCTGTTAAAAGAAATGAACTCATTCGGTTTCTGAATGACTAGTTCGGCTCGACAAAATATCAAACGCCTTGTTGGCACCTTTGTACCTTCGTCTTATGCAAGCTCGGTGGGCATCTCGAATAGCCAACTCATAAGGAGAAATCGAATAGATAAATGAGGACCACAATAAGCACGATTTAAAACTTGTAACAAGCTTTAATTAAAGCCTAAAAATAAAATACACGAATGGTTTTTGTGACTTTGTAAAAGAAACAGTTTGCAAGTTTTATTTCCTACACGAAATAAGCCCAACACACTTGATCCAAAAAGACGTTTAACAAACAACAACGAAACAAGAAAAATGATAACAAAAAAACATTTAATTTTTGACCAAATAAGACAATAAATATTAAAATTGATAGCCGAATTGATTTTTCATATAAATAAGTCAAACCAATAAGCTTAAAATAAGCTCAAAACCACAACAAAAACACTAAAGGAGCCAAGATAGAACCATGGCTCTTGATACCAATTGAAGAAAACTCATTTCATACAAAAGATAAACTAGAGGAGAAGTTTAGAGTAGATAGTGTAATAAGGAAAAAAAGGAATGGTTAATTGAACTATGTGTGAATTACAAAGAGAACCAACACCCTCTCCATGTGTGGAGAGGGTATTTATACTCACATAAGGTGGACATGGGCCTTGTTTACATGGGTTTTCCATGGACCTGTAGATGTTTACTATGTAAGTTTTCTTAAATATTACTTGATGAGCTATCTACCGATATCTATGAAGTGACTGAGACTTTTCTAGGAATTTCGTATTCCTAACAGGAACAATCAACAAGAATGGGAGACAGTCATCCATATGTTAGTTGAAAGAAGGTATCCTCTCTCTAAGGAATTGCTTCAAAGAATGCTTGACATGGGATTGGAGGTTGAAAAGGAAAGTGCTGCTGCTCTACATTTGGTAAGATTCATTAAGCAACAGCTTAATAAAGAGTAATGCTGTGAATGGAAGTAAGAAGGGTTGGGTATTGGCAACCAACCAACAATGTACATGTGTCATCAGTTCACTTGCTTAACAGGCATATATGATACGGGCTAGTCCTCATGAGCTAACGCTATGTGGGTATAGACTTCTTTAATCCGTTTATGGTTGACCAATTTACCAAAAAGTTGTCTTTAGGGTTCTCAACTCACCTTGGTCACAGTAAGTAAAGAGTTGGCTAGTCCGAGGAAATCAAACAATTCCTGATAAGGACTAATCAAATCTGTTGATAGCTGATAGTTTGCTAAAAACTATATGGTTATCAATGCACCTTGTTGTTTACAATGAAGCATTGACTAGTCCAAAAGCAAAAGGTTTTTGGTAAAGACAAATCAAATCCGTTAATGGTTGACAGTTTACCAAAAACTATATGGTAATTAATGCACCATAGTATTGCACTAAAGTATTAGCTACTCCAGAGCAAACGACTACTGGTAAAGAGTTATCAAATCCGTTTATGGCTGGTAGTTTGCCAAAAACTACAAAGCCAACTTAGTTGGATTGTTGCTGAAAAGATGTAGCTGTGTTGCTGATAAAGAAGGGAAGCTTAAAGAGAATCAAGGATGCTGAATTTATACTAGTCAATATAAAGATCAAAGAATGATGCAGAAAGGATCAAAGGTACTAAGACTAAGTTAAAGATTTGTCAGAGTGTTTGAATACATCCTCCATGAAGTTTAAAGAATCTACATCAAAGAAACATGAAGTTAAACAAGTTTAACAATCATGTTTAGGGGAGGATTATTGGGAATTATGCATTCTTGACTTAGTACCGTTAGTTATATACTTAGTACCGCTAGTTGTATTTTGTACCGACAGTACAAAATGTTAGTACTGGTCGATATAGTTAGTACCGTTAGTATATAGAATAGTTAGTACCGTTTATAAGATATGAATGAGATAGATTAGGAAAAGATATGCATTATCTTTTACGTGTTTTGTAAGCCAAGATTAGGGTTTTCCTTGGTGTATAAAAGGAACCCTACGACATAGTTGGAGATATAAGTTCATTGTCAATCTCATAGTTAGCAATCAATATAAAAGTGTTAGTAAGTAATCTTCATTGTTCTTCTTAGCATTATAAGTTAGTTTCCGCATAACTTATAGTGTTTATAATCATTGTTTCTCTTGTGGTTAGTGTGGAATTATTCATATTAACTACAACCCTTAAACGGGCTAGAAAGATCTATTGAATTGGGATCTTCACTTGTCATTTTTTAAAACTTTTGAGTATATAAATAAAACTTATTAAGGTTAAACTCATTTCTCTCATAATATACACACAGAAAACCCTAAACACTCTCCCCACTCCCTCTCTAATTATCCGACGCCGTCACCGGAATCCGGCCAGATTCCGGCCAACTTCGGCCACCACCGTCGTCGGCCTCCCCCTCCTCCAACCACTGCGTGCTCATGCCACCCTCATCAACACCACTAGCCGCCACTCTCTTCCAGTATGGCTCCACCCTCATGCCATCCCCATCTTCATAGCCACCATCACCATCTCCACACCTCTATCACTACGCCAACTCGTCACCATCCCTATATCTATACCATCGGTCACCACCCACGACAGCCACCATGCAACCACCACCACAACCGAACACCACCTACTGCTGATGCCTCACGTCACCACGGCTTAGCCGCCACCTAAATAAAGCCACCACCACTTCACCCCTCTTTTACGATTTGCATGATTGCATGTTATATAAAACTAATTAATAATGGTTTCGTTCATTTAAACTTAGTTTCTTTGATTTGTTTTTCTTTTATTCCATTTGAGCTTATAACTTAATTGCATGGTGTTGTTTAAGATTATATCTTGTTTTTGGCTTATGGTCGGTTGGTATTAATCGGCTCAAGAACACACCCGAAAAAGGGTGTTTATTTCTGCTTTTTATGGTGCATTTTATGGCTTAAGGGTGCGTTTGGGGTAACAACAACCATTTATGGGTGCGTTTGGGTTAACAGTTGTTGGGAATTATGCTTTCCTAACTTAGTACCGCTAGTTGTAATAGTTAGTACTAACAGTTATAGTTAGTACCGTTAGTATTAGTTTGTACTTACAGTACAAAATAATTAGTATCGTTTAAGAGATATTCATGAGATATTATAGGAAAAGATATGCATGATCTTCTACGCGTTTTGTAAGCCTATTAGGGTTTATCCTTGGTGTATAAAAGGAACCCTACGACATAGTTAGAGATATTAATTCATACACATATCTCCTAGTTAGTAATTTGTAATCTAGCAGATTAATAGTAATAAAAGTTCTACTTTATTTATTGTTCTTCTTAGCATTATAAGTTAGTTTCCGCATAACTTATAGTGTTCATAGTCATTGTTTCTCCTGTAGTTAGTGTGGAACTATCCATATTGGCTACAACCCTTAACAGGCTTGAAAGATTTATATTGAATTGGGATCTACAAGTGGTATTAGAGCTTGTAGAGAAACTCTAAATAAGAAGAATCAAATCACACCAGTTTTAAACCTCTAATATAAAGATATGTTCAATGGCTAGATCAGATGATGAAATTCCACCACCACCACCACCACCACCACCACCACCATAAACACTAACACCAACACAAAAAGCCCCTCACACTATCTCAACCATCAAACTCCCTATTCTTAAAAAGGGAGAATATGACATTTGGGCTATAAAGATGGAGCATTACTTGGCACATACAGACTATCCTATATGGGAAGTCAATCAAAAGGGTAATGGTCCTGTAAGTGTCTCTACAGACACTAATAGGGTAATAAAGGTATTGCCTCCTAAAACTGTTGAAGAAATTTTAGCCAGAGAAAGATAAAGAAAAGCAAGGACCACCTTGCTTATGGCTTTACCAGAAGACCACTTGGAAAAATTTCATAAGATGACTAATGCTAAAGAGATATGGGAAGCTATCAAATCCATATTTAGTGGTAATGATGAATCAAAGAAGATGCAGAAGTACATTCTGAAGCAACAGTTTAAAGGCTTTTATGTATCCAACTCGGAAGGGTTGCATAAAGGCTATGATAGATTTCAGAGTCTTCTGAGTCAACTGGAAATCCATGGTGCAGGTGTCTCCACTAAAGATGCAAATCAAAAGTTCCTCAGGTCTTTACCCTCTTCCTGGTATTAAGTATCTTTGATAATGAGGACCAAGCCAGGAGTAGACAGTCTTAGCTTTGATGATCTGTATAACAATCTTAGAGTCTTTAAATCTAATGTTAAAGGCTCTACTGCATCATCTTCTAGTACACAGAATGTTGCCTTTGTCTCTTTTAAAAGCCAACCGATCCAGTGGTCCACAACTGGATCATGAAGATTTGGAACAAATTGATGAATTTGATCTAGAAGAAATAGACTTAAAATGGCAGGTGGCCATGATCTCCATGAGATTAAAGAAGTTCTACAAAAAGACTAGAAGAAAGCTGCAGTTTGATGCAACGGAACCAGAAGGATTTGACAAAACTAAAGTTGAATGCTACAACTGTCATAAGACAAGACACTTTGCTAGAGAGGGCAAATTAAAGGGGAATCAACATGGTAGAAGGAGAGATGCATGGAACTCTCGGAATAAAGCAAGAGATAATGGTAGGAGACTTGGAAAACAAGAGAAACCTAAAGCTTTGGTAACTGTTGATGGAGAAGGTGTTGATTAGACCAGTCACTCAAAAGATTAGCAAGAGAACTTTGCCTTGATGTCCTATAGCAATTCAGGCTTAGACACTGAGGTAATATCTTGTTCAAAAGAATGTAAGGAATCATATGCTAAACTTAAAAAATTATATGATGAATAGAGAGAACAACTTGGTGATGCTAATACAGAAATGCAGGCCTATACTTAAGCATTAAAAAAGGTAGAAGCATAATTAGTTGCTCATCAACAAAATCAACTTTGGTGTGAGGAAAAGATTAGGTTTATGAAAATTGATTTGGATGATAAAACTGATGTGCTCACATATCATAAGAAAGTATTGACAGAAGCTGAAAAAGAAAAAGAAGAATTGAATGCTAAAATAGAAAAATGGCACAACTCTTTTAAGGGTCTTACTATACTGCTAAATAGTCAGAAGAGTGTTAAGGACAAGACTAAGCTTGGGTATGGAAATCATTTATATAATGGTGTTTTAAGTTATGAAAATGAAGTTTTTGGAAGTGTGTTTGACACTAGGTCTAGTGATATAGAAGATAGTCCTGTGAATGATAGATATGCAGAGAGGATGCATGCAGTTTCCCCTCCAATGACAGGGATCTACATCCCTTCTGGACCTGATAACGAAATAGATAAATCACAATTTACATATGGTCCAAAGCAATCTAAACCTAGTGAATCTGATGCTAGGAGCAGTGACTTTAATTCTTGTGAATCCAATTCTAGTGAAGAAACACTTGAATCTATGCCTGAACCAGTTGTTAATAAACCCAAAGTAATAAGTCAACCTAAAGTCTGGTTTGATGCTCCTATCATTGAGGAGTATGAGTCAGATAGTGATGATGATTGTGTGTCCACGCCTTTAAAAGAACAGGTACAACCTAGTTTTGCTTTTGTTAATACTGCTAAGCATGTAAAAATTCCTAGGCAAACTGTTAAAGAACAAAACACATGTAGTCAAAGTCCTAAACCTAACAAAAGAGATTGGAATAGCTTAATGTCTGTAAAGCTAGGTTTGGGATATGGGTTTACTAAAAAGGCATGTTTTGTATGTGGTAGTTTTAGCCATCATATTAGAGATTGTAATTTTCATGAGAAAAGAATGGCTAAACAAGCTGAATTGAACAAAAGGATGTGTAAGGGTACTGGTCAAAGGGAATATAGGCCAGTGTGGAACAATGTGCAAAGAGTGAATCACCAAAACCAATTTGTTTCGACAGCAGTACTAACTAGAACGGGCAAAATTCCAGCTAATACTACTAGAGCTAGCAGTACTAACAATGTTAATACTGCTAGACATAATTTTAACAGTAAGGCGGTACCAACTATTGCTTCTAGAAAAGTTAATATTGCTAGACCCATGATGAATAAAAACAGACCAGGAACTAACTTTTACAAGTCTCATTCACCTATTTGAAGGCCATTTAATAGAACAACAGCACCAAAAGTTAATACTGTTAGGGACAAAACAGTTAGTGTTGTTGAGGGCAATAGGGAAACTACTATTAAGACCTCAGCAGGTTGTGTTTGGAGACCCAAAATACATTATTAGAACAATGTCTCCAAATATAATAGTAGATCATATTCTAATAAAAATGTTGTTTCCAAAGTTCCACTAGGCAGACCCAAGTCAGCAATGGCTTGGGTCCCTAAGAGAAACTAATTTCTCTTCTTTGATGTGCAGGATGATCCACAGAAAGCTTTAAAGAATAAAGAAATTGTTGATAGTGGATGTTCCAGGCACATGACTGGAAACAAGGCCTATCTTGCTGAATATCAAGACTATAATGGTGTCCATGTTTCTTTTAGAGGTAGTAAAGGTCATATCACTAGTAAAGGTAAAATTAGAACAGGAAAGTTAGATTTTGAGGATGTATGCTTTGTAAAAGAACTACAGCAATTTAATCTCTTTTATATCGCACAAATGTGTGACAAGAAGAACAAGGTTCTCTTCATAGACACTTAATGTCTTGTGTTGTATCCTGACTTCAAGTTGCTTGATGAAAATCAAGTATTACTTAAAGTCCCTAGACAAAACAATATGTACAGTTTCAACTTAGAGGACATTGTTCCTACGAGAGGTTTAGCTTGTTTGATTGCAAAGGCCACAGTTGATGAATCTAACAAATGGCATAGGAGGTTGGGTCATGTTAACTTCAAAACTTTAAACAAACTTGTAAAGGGAAACCTTGTGAGAGGTTTACCTTCCAAGATTTTTCAAAATGACCACACCTGTGTTGCTTGTCAAAATGGAAAGCAACACAAGGCCTCCTGTAAGGTCAAATCAGTGAGCTCTATTAGTCAGCCCTTACAGCTTTTACATATGGACTTATTTGGACCCACATCTGTAAGGAGCATAAATCATAAGACTTATTGCCTTGTTATCACTGATGATTTTAGCAGGTTTAGTTGGGTGTTCTTTTTGAGAACTAAGGATGAAACTTGTGAAATCTTTAAGGACTTTATAAGACAAATTAAGAACCAATTAAATTAAAAGGTTAAAACTATTAGATGTGATAATGGTACAGAATTCAAGAACAGGGACATTATTGAATTATGTAGGTCAAAAGGGATCAAGAGGGAATATAGTAATGCCAGAACTCCAAAAAAATGGAGTTAATGAGAGGAAAAATAGGACCCTAATTGAGGCTGCTAGAACAATGCTAGCAGATTCATTTTTACCTAACACTTTTTAGGCTGAAGCAGTTAGTACAACTGCATGTTATGTCATTAATAGGGTATTAGTGACCAAGCCTCAAAATAAGACACCTTATGAGCTTATAACTGGTAAATTACGAATCATAAGTTATATAAGACCTTTTGGGTGCCATGTGACCATCTTGAATACCATTGACCACCTGGGTAAGTTTGATGGGAAATTTGATGAAGGGTTTTTAGTTGGGTATTCCCTAAGTAGCAAGGCTTTTAGGGTATACAATCTAGAAATCAAAAGAGTTAAAGAAAACCTGCATATAAAGTTTCTTGAGAATAAACCTAATGTTGCAGGGAAAGGACCTACTTAGCTGTTTGATCTTAATTATTTAACTGATTCAATGAACTATCAACCTGTTTCTGTAGAGAATAAAGCTAACAAAACTGCATGTCCAAAAGAAGCTAATCATAGTGTAGGTACACAAGACAATATTGATACAAGTTATTCTGAAAAGGAAGCTGAACCTGCTCAAGAATATTGTGTACTGCCCTTATAGTCTTTATATACTTCAACTATTAAGAACTCAGAAGCAAAGAATGGAGATGAAAAGCCCAAGGAGGATACTGGTTCAAAGTTTAATGAGAAGCCAGTTTACCAGGAAGCACAAGCCTTTCTAGAGGGTCTTGAAAGGCTTAAGAGACAAGAAAAGGAAGCTAATGATGCAGTTGAAGTTCTTAGAAAGGAGGTTGTTCAAGGTACTGAGGATCTACTTCTTTAAGCAGGAGCCTCAAAAGCTAGCAGTACTAACATTCTTAATACTGGTAGCACACTAGTTGGTACTGCTAGTCCTTCAAGAGTTTTTAGTGCTGGTAAATCATCATATCCTGATCTAAAAAACTATGTTGATCAAGATGATTCTTAAATACCTGCTCTTGAGGATATTTATGACACTCTAGACAATGGGATTTTTACAAATATATCTTATGATGATGAGGGTGCAGTGGCTGACTTTACAAATTTAGAAACCACTGTGAATGTTAGTCATATTCCCACATCAAGGATACACTCTTTTCATCCAATAACTCAAATTCTTAGAGATCCACACTTAGTAGTTCAAACTAGGAGCAAAGTGAACAAAAGTTCTAGAGCCCATGCTTTTGTAAGCTATATTCAAAAGCAGAGAAGAAATAATCATAGGGATTTCCAGCACTGCTTTTTTGCTTGTTTCTTATCTTAAATTGAACCCAAGAAGATATTGGAGCCCTTCAAGATGAAAGCTGGGTTGATGCAATGCAAGAAGAGCTGCTGCAGTTCAAGATTCAGAAGGTTTAGATTCTTGTAGATTTGCCTAGGGCAATTGGAACTAAGTGGGTTTACAGGAATAAGAAGGATGAAAGAGGTGTTGTTGTGATAAATAAGGCAAGATTGGTTGTCCTAGGATATAGACAAGAGGAATGGATAGACTATGATGAGGTTTTTGCTCCTGTGGCTAGGATTGAAGCCATCAGGATCTTTTTGGCCTTTTCTTCTTATATGGGATTCATAGTCTATTAGATGGATGTGAAAATTGCCTTCATGTATGAAAAATTGATGAGGAGGTGTATGTGTCTCAACCTCCAGGTTTTGTAGATCCTAAGTACCCCAATAAGGTCTACAAAGTTGTAAAGGCTTTATATGGTTTACATCAAGCTCCTAGAGCTTGGTATGCTACCTTATCTGCTTTCTTAGAGGAAAGTAGATATAGAAGAGGAACCATTGACAATACTCTCTTTATAAAGAAGGACAAGAAGGATATCATGCTTGTACAAGTATATGTGGATGATATTATTTTTGGTTCTACAAAGAAGTATTGGTGTGATGAGTTTGAGGCATTGATGAAGAACAGGTTTCAAATGAGTTCCATGGGTAAACTCACCTTCTTTCTTGGATTACAAGTCAAACAGAAAGAAGATGGCATTTTCATAAGTCAGGATAAATATGTTGCAGAGATCCTGAAGAAGTTTGATTTTATAAGTGTAAAGACTGTTAGTACTCCTATTGAGACTCATAAGCCACTGGTTAAGGATGAGGAAGCAGCAGATGTAGATGTGCATCTTTGTAGGTCCATGATTAGGTCTTTAATGTACTTGACTGCTTCTAGACCAGATATTATGTTTCCTGTATGTGCTTGTAGCAGGTTCCAACTTACTCCCAAGACTTCACACCTTCAGGCTACGAAGAGGATCTTTAGGTGCCTTAAAGGCAAACCCAAACTAGGCCTTTGGTATCCTAGAGAATCACCTTTTGACTTGGTAGCTTATTTAGACAGTGACTATAGTGGTGCTAACCTTGAGAGGAAATCCACAACAGGAGGTTGTCAATTTCTTGGTCATAGGTTGATTTCATGGCAATGCAAGAAGCAAACAATTGTGGCTACTTTTACTACAGAGGTTGAATATGTTGCTGCTGCATATTGATGTGGACAGGTCTTGTGGATTCAGAACCAAATGCTGGACTATGGGTTTAACTTTATGAATATAATGATTTATATTGACAATGAGAATAATATTTTCATTGTCAAGAACCCAGTCTTTCATTCCAAGACTAAGCATATAGAAATTAGGCACCATTTTATAAGGGATGCTTATGAGAAAAAGTTGATTCAGGTATCTAAGATTCACACAGATAACAATGTAGCTGATCTTTTGACCAAGGCATTTAACATTAGCCGGTTCAAGTTCTTAGTTGTTACTATTGGGATGATCAATTAATAGGCTACATTAGTTAAGGGGAGGCAAGATAATTTTTTGTACAGTTTATATGGAATGTTCTGTAAGCAGAAGGATCTTAACAATGGTGATGTTTTTCATAGAGTTATTTGGGTTCTAAAGATTAATTGGAGGGAGCTATAGATGGTACTAAAGAGTTCTTGTTGCCAGACTTGTTTAATTTTTCGTTGATAAAAGTTAGTACCGATAGGCTTATAGTTAGTACCGACAGGCAAAGTTTGTACCACTATAAAGCAGTTAGAGAAAATACCGATAGGGGTCTAAAGTGTAATTTTTGGCGCTTTCTTTGACATTGGGATTGCTCCTTCTATGAATACCCATCTCAATTACATAATTTATTCACCTAAACTCTCTTAATCGACTTCAACTAACAAACCCTAATTTTTCATCACCGTCGATCAACAAAATCAATCATACAATGGCTAGTTTGGATTTCTTCTCAAAGCACAATATGGTTGCCTACTTGGAAAATAATGATGGGAACACTGAGTTTCATTAGATTATGGACTTCCTCACACACAGTTTAATCTACTTTGCACTCACGGTAGGTCCCATAGTTTCAACTTTGTTTGTTGAACAGTTCTGGACAACCGCTAAGTCCAGAACAGTCAACAACATTAGTTATATAGATGCCATTTTGCTGGAAAGCCTGTGACTATCTTAGAGGCATCAATAAGCAGTGATCTTCTTTTTGATGATGCTGATGGGATGGATACTTTGAACAATCAGGCTATATTTGACACTATTAAGTTAATGGGGTATGAGGGGGACCTAATTATTTTTACTTTGAACATTCCGTATTTAAGGTCACTACTTACTCCGAGCTTTGATTCTATTTTCATTTTTAAGCTAAGTTATTAATTTTACGTTTACCTGATTTAGTAAGATTTTCTCATTTTTAGCTTTGCGTAAGCCGTAATTAGAAATCTATTCCATCCTCGCATCGTAAGTGATCTAATATTCTCATAATATCCCTAGAAGATTATAATTTTCCACATTTTCATTTTCCGTTGTGATTCGCGTTTACGAAAATTCTTGCTAAAACTCGCGTTTTTACCTTAAACCTTACCTTTTCTTAATTATACTTTACATTATACTTTAATAAAACCTATAACTAAAAATCAAAAAAAAAAAAATTTATTTTCCCTCCCCCAAGGCCTATGGCCGGCTTCTCCTTACCCACACTCAACCCTTTTCATTTTTCTATAACAAACTCATTATCACTTTCCAACTTTCTATACATGCAAGTAACCCTTCACTTCTCACCATTTCAAAATTTTTATCTCTTCCTCTTGGACCCCATTTCTGCTGAAAATAATCTCACCACCATCACCATCATATAAAATTTCTCATCCCATTTTTATCCTCTTAACACCATCCATAAGCATCTTGCAAAGTTTGGTGTAATTTCTTGAAGATTTGAACGTGTTTAGGGCTTGTTTTCTTAGGTTTTCTTAAGTGTTTTGATTGGGTTTTGTTAGGAGAGTATTATCCTCATTAGAAGAAGAATAGAAGTTGTTAATCTAGGGTTTCTTTGGTTCGAATTCAGCCAACACAAGAAAGGGTGTTCTTGGTTGATTCACTAGCCTTAATCTTCATTTTTGTAAGCCCTAATCTCTCTTTTATTTGTTCTACCTTTTTATTTCTTGTTTTCTTTAATTTTAAATCCATGAAAATGGATGTTAAGTTCTGAATATATACATGTGATTATGTTCTTGAGGTTGTTTTATATTAGTTATGGCATTGGGTTAGGTCTTAGATAAAGTAAAATGACGTTTAAAATGGTTTTGAATTGAAATATTGGGACTGTTTTGAAAACAGTAGCAAAATGTATGATTATCTAAAAAAATTTGGCCTAGAGACTATGAGTAAATTACATATGTAGTTAGATATATGTCTCAGCTCTATGAGATAGTTGGATGCTCAACCAACTCCTCTGGATGAGGGAGATATGGTCAAAACAAGAAAATAGGTCAAATCTGGACATGTGATTAAAATACGAGTTAAACTCCAAAGTTTTACCATAAAATAATAGATCTTTTTGATTGGGTCAGTAGTAGACATCATAAGGAAACCATAGCCTTTGACCTCACCTTTATTGCTATCATGGTTTAGGATTTATGGCCATTTT
>BQNB010009775.1:62255-85842 GCA_026074375.1 Tanacetum coccineum
TTCACATCCTACTTGAGCAGCATATACTTTTTCATTCATTTTCTTGATTTCTCTTCCATGGTTATTGAGTTATGCTTGTATTGCTGCCAATTCGTCAGAAGTTTTACTTCTTGACCTAGATGTTCCATTGTGCCATTTCTGAGAGTATTCAGCCATTTCTTGGATGGCCACTTTCGCATCAGCAACAGTCTTAGTCGGTATTGCACCTCTTAAATCATGAATCTGTCATGTTGGAACTTCCAAACCATTATAGAACAAAATCACTTCTTGCATTTCAGTTAAGTAGTGTTGAGGACACTTCAACAAGAGTTCTTTAAAGCGCTCCCATGCTTGAAAATGGTTTCGCTAGGTTCTTGCTGAAAGTTGTTGATTTCCTCTATTTTTTTTGCAGTTCGAGCAGGTGGGCAGTATTTGTTCAAAAACTTAGTTTTAAGATATTCCCAAGTTTTAATCGAACTAGTTGGTTCGTTTCTTAGCCAATGACTTGCGGTTTCGATTAAGGATATAGGGAAGACTCAGAGCATTAATTGATCTTGAGTAATGTTAGGAACATGGAATAAGTCAACAATCTCAAGAACTTTCTCAATGTGCTCGTTCGCATCTTCATGATTCGAACTGCTAAATGTGTTTTCTCGAAGCTCCTTAAGAAATTGGCCTTTTAGTTCAAAGTGATATTTGTCTTCACTTTTAGGCCTAGCAACCCCGATCCATAGTCAGCTTGGGTCTTGCTCATGTATTGCTCCATAGTTTCCGCCATTGTTTCCGCAACCTCTTCCTCTGAATAGTCTTCTTGGTCAAAAAATAGATTGAAACCAGGCGATCTTAGTTCGTCAAGACTTAGTGTCTTGAAGTGTGATAACGCTCCAAATATACATAAAATATCCCTCTAAAATACGTGAAATATGTATGTTAACGCATGAAATATTGCAAAGTTTGGTTGTTAGTTGTGCAATATTCTTTTGAGGACCTAGAATGAAGAAAAGGACTAAACGTGTAAAGAAATTCCATTAAATGCACTAACGATCGTTACGAGAAGAATCTAGAAGAGAATCTTATGAAGAATTAATGAACGAGGCTAAAGTGCGGCGCACAATTCTTATTGTGTGACGTACTTTGAAGCGAAGTAAATGCAATTTAATTATACACCAAGTGCAGTGCATAATTTTCTTTGTGCGACGCACTTTACCCGTAGTTACTCAAAAATCATTATGATTGTCATTATTGGGCAACCTTTGGCTTGGCACCTTTTCCCAACTAAAGCCTCAAGTTTGTGTTAAAATATAGCTCGAAATTTAAGGCTCAAATCATCAATTTCAATACTTCTCAATCTCAATTAACGTTATCTTAGATCTAAAATAGTTAGGAAGAAGTTCTAGTGGAATTGTTGGAGAATCACCTTGTTCTTCATCACATTCCAGGTTATAATCGAAGGAAGATACTATTTGATCTCAGAAGTTGTGTTAAGGAGTTATTATAGTCGTTATAGTTGAATATTACAAGTTGTTATAATATCTGTTTGAAGGAGGATTCTTGTAAGTAGTGCACTATTTGCTATTGAATTTGGTATAAACTCGTTTCCCTACTTTTATATTATGAATTATGAATTGATCATGCTTGTTATGTGTTTTGAATTGATCAATATGGAGTAGTTTAACATGTTTGCTTGGGGATTATGAGGAAACTATGGATTTAACTTGGATACACTAATGAATTTGGAAAATTATTAATATGAACTTGATGTTTTTACACTCGGATCTCATAATCATTATTTGATCATCATACTAGTCCGGATATAGGTCGAAAGACTTCGGCTATATGTTTGATTTCCAAGTTGTTTGTCTTTGACAACTAGATTTTAGCCTTGTGAGGATTGGCTAATAAAATTATTATTAATAGAGGATAAAAAGGTTTAACGCTTAACCTCATGTCTAACAAACTTTGTTAAGAAAGTCCATATTCCTATTTTCCAAACATGAATCAAACTTAAATCATTTTTGTAATCAAAAGTAAAGGCTAAAAGGATTTTTTATTATAATAAATAGACAATCATTTTAGTAAACTAACCATTTCTTTAATGGATTATACTTTAATTCTTGAACCTATTATCCATCCAAGTTTATCTACATTTGTTCTCATCCCCTAAGTAAACATCATTTTATATCTTGAATTTGAATCATTATCTTTAGATCGTGACAGTCTATTAGATAACCCTTTCGTAATATAATCGACCCTTTCTAAGAATAACCAATCCCGTGGAATGACATGTTCTTACCCTAAACCTATACTATAAACAGGGCTTTATACTTTACCCGTGTGTTAGTTGGAAATTGAATAAAACTGGAATTATAAATTTAAAGCTTTTATAACACATCAAAGTTTTTGGCGCCGCTGCCGGGGATTGATTTCATTCTTGGATTGGTCATTATTATATTACAAACTAAAATTTTCAAAATCACCGTACAATTTTGTGGCAAACTAAACCAATTTTTTACAAAAAGTGCGCCGCACATAACCATTGTGCGCCGTTTTTTCTGCAAATTACAGATGTACACCGTACTTTTACCAAGTACGCCGCACTTCTTGTCCCTTTCACAAACAGAACCAGTTTTCAAAGGAAAAGAACATCAAAACCAAAAACCCCAAACCCATAAACTATAATTTGACCTTTTGAAAATGTGAAATTTATTCCTTGTGTTCATAATTGTCAAAATCTTGTATTATAGCATCTTGTACATTAAAATGAAAAAAATCAAAAAGAACTATTTGACAGCTTGCTTGTTTAAAATCCTAAATGCCTACGCATGTCTCTTATTTGCTAAATGTTACTTATTTGACTTTGACTTCATGCAAAATAAAAACAAAAATAAAAACTTCAAATGAATTAAAGAATTTTATATAATGATAAATGTGTATTTAATAAATTATCTAACATGTTATTCAAAAGCGTTTATTTAAAAACGCAAATATTCAAGTTAAGGTTCATTTTACAGACAAAGTTTATCAGTGATACACAAATAAATAATAAACATTTTAAATAAGTTTATAAAACGTTTATGCAATAATAGTCGAGTGACTACTCAGTTTTATGGGAAAAATCATTTCGAAAGCAATGGCGCAAGTTTCGTGTCTTGAATCCACCGTTAACTATCCTAAACGAGTCCCGAACTATTATATTACGAAAATTACACTTTTAGTCCCTGTGAAAATATTTACACCACTAACCCTAGACTATGTTATACTTGACATTTTTTTATAACTTTCAAGTATATATAGTTAAACATTTAGGGTTCACTTGATTATTGTATACAAACCCTAGCACACTCCTCCCTCTCCTCCATTATCCGACGCCTCTCCACCATATCCGGCCAACTTCCACCCACTAGCCACCAACCGCCACCACCACTCCATCACCATCCGGCAGTCACCATCATCATCACGTCATCATCACCACCGACGTCACCATATTCATCAACGTCCCTCCATCCTCAAATGCCACCCATCCCCATCATAGCAAACACACCATCACATCCACCCACAATCTCCACCCGCCACGACCACACAAGGGTTGTTATTTTTTTTATTGTGTTCGATTTAAAAACCACCACAAGGGTGTGTTTGGTCATAAAACACCACAGGGGTGCATTTGGTTTTGATTATAACAACACCAAGGGTGCGTTGGGATCTGGGTTTGGTTTTTATAACAGCACCAAGGGTGCGTTTGATTTTGATAGTCACCAAAAGGGTGCGTTTAGTTGTTATAAACACCACCAATAGGGTGCGTTTGGCTCGTCTCAACCCACAAGGGGTGCATTGGGTTTCTCAGGCACACAAAAGGGTGCGTTTGGTTGTTAAATCAGCACCACATAGGGTGCGTTTGGTTTGCTTAAAACCCAAAAAGGGTGTTTGTTTATGTGGTTAACACCACATGAGGTGCATTTGGTTTTCATAAATCGCACAAGGGTGCGTTTGGCTGTAACAGCACCACATAGGGTGCGTTTGGTTTTAACTAAAACAACATAGGGTGCGTTTGGTTTGGCAGTTTCACTGAAAGGGTGCGTTGGTTTAGTAGAAACCACATAAGGGTGCGTTTGGTTTGGCAGTTTCACTGAAAGGGTGCATTTGGGTTAGTATAAACCACATAGGTGCGTTTGGGTTAGCAGAAAATCGAATAGGGTGCGTTTGGGTTGCAGAAAATCGAATAGGGTGCGTTTGGGTTAACAGAAAACGCAATAAGGGTACGTTTGGTTTAGCAGGAAGCACCAAGGGGTACGTTTGGGTTAAAAGATACACAATAAGGGTATGTTTGGGTGAGCTGGAAAACCATAAGGGTGTGTTCGTGTGAGGCAGAAGGGAAAACACTTTTAGGGTGGCGTTTGTTTGGTTTTTTTGAATCGATTAATATCATATACTAGATTATATATATTAAACCGGATTGTAAATGGTGGTTTATGGTTAATTTAAATGTGTTAATATTATTTGATCTCGAAATAATTATATATATTGATCACGCGAGTTTTATTGCACATGGTTGATAAAAGAGGAAAAACAATGAATTTTTTAATAATGGGAAATGTCATCTAAACGAATAGGTTATGTCAAAAATTATATAAATTTCTATACTTTTATAAATGAGATAATTATTTTAGCTAGAACCGTCGAGGAAACGAAATACAAATTTATAAAAAATTATTTTATATTTTATAATTTATAATTGTCAACTAGAAGATTACATCATAACTGTTGTAAAGCTTTTAACAAAAACATCGTTTTCAAATTAATTTGAACATTTAATTCGTTCGGTTTTATCTTTGAAATATAACGTTTTTTAATTAAGGGTGATATCCGAACGTGCTCAAATATTGGTTTAATTTTGTTACTCAATTTTTCTTTATATTACTTGCAAAGCATTATTTATCGTCATACTTATTTTTGGTTGGTTTTGTCTTTGTTATTTAATTCACGTATGAGTTTTATAATTGTTTATTTTTCAGTAGGTTTTTTAGTTCGGTTTTTTTTTGATGCGATTTGGTGCGGTTGCCAAAAGAGTGCGTTTAATTTTCGATTTATTTTATTATCACCATCTACAAACTCATTACAACTTGAAATCTAAGTCTTTATCATATGTGGTCGCGGTTGATTGTAACCAAACAATCGAAAACCCAAATACATTATCCTAGGATACTGGATCTTAGCCGTTAAGATAAACCGCAACTTCTTGGTCGAGCCGTTCCGGTTACCGTTTGTGTTGTGCTTAATATTTGCATTTCTACCAATCGTTCTACATCATCGAGGTGAGTTTATAGCTCCATGTTTTACTTGTTTTACTTTGTTTTTGGGTAGAAAGAACATGCTTGTTTGAAATGCATTTACATGGGTTGATTACAAATTTGTTTTCCTCACTCATTTTACATAAGCTCGCTATGAGATTCATTACTTGACTTCATTTTTGGTCACAAATACATACTTTACTTTTGAAATGATTACGGATTAGCTTAAGCGGATTGAACGGATAACTACAAGTAAATTCCCGGGTGTTGTTGGAGGGGACACCTGTGAGGGGTTAACTTTTTAATTATTGCCCGGTGTTCTTGGATGGACATCTGAAAGGGGTACATTTTCATTACTACCCGGGTGTCTTGGAGGACACCTTGTACGGATGGGTACCATATGGTTTTCTTGCTGCCCAGGTGTTCTTGGATCGGGGACACCTACGATGGCGTATATAGAGCATCGTTTTCATGAAACTCTTGAGTATCGTTTTATCACTTATAGGCAATACATACTTGAAATATTTAGTGTCTAGGAATTTATTTATCATGCATTCTGTGAATTATGGCGGTCAATCGTTCTGCGTACAATTTTGGAACTATTTGTAAGGATTGAAATGGTCATGCTACTTTATTAATCTTTTGATTTCAACGTTATACTTACAATATTTTCTTGAACTCAAACAAATTTTTGTTGTCCCTTTTATGAATGTTTTTTTAGGTTATATTTGATGCTGGATTTCTTGTTGTGCACTGGTGTATAATAGTGTGTCCTGATTTAATTCATGGAATTTTCTTATCTTACAATGATCAAATCTGTTGTATTAATTTCAGCTTTTTATTGTCGATTGCAATTATGGACAATTTTTATATCAATTTCAAGTAAATCAACGATGTTTACTTTTTACAACGACACAATTTAGAGGTTGTTCTCTTGTTGCTGTAGGTGTGGTGTATTATAAATGTTAATCTCCACTAGCTATTTTCGCATGCATACCCATGTTATTGGGGTGTTTACAATATTGTATCAGAGCTCGGGTTTAGAGATCTTGGTGCTTGTTGGTTCCCGTGTAGATTTAGGGGTTGTCATAGTTGTGATTGATATAGCATATTATGGGGACTTTTGTGGATGTCTATAGTAAGGGGGTCGGGGGGGTATGGTCGGGAGAATGCGTTGGGAGGATGGGTATGTGTGTGTGTGTGTGGTGTGTGTGTGTGTGTGTTGTGTGGTGAGTTTGTGTGTGTGTGTCGCGGTGTGTGTGTGTGTTGGGAGGTATTAGGGGGAGGGTGTGAGGTCATGGGGGGGGGGGGGTTATGGGGGGGGGGTGGTGGCTGTGTGTGTGGCTGTATTGTGGGTTGGGTTGAGTTGATGTTGAGGTCGAGGGGGGTGGTTATGGGTGGGAGAGGGGGACGAGGTTGGGAATGTTTGGACCAGTTGGGTGTCGGGGGTGGTGAGTTGCTTGTTAGATGGGGGTGGGTGGAGGGGGGGCTGGTTATGAGGGGAGGGGAAGGGGGGGGGCGGGGGGCGGCCCAGGGTGGGTGGGATGGAAGGGTTCGGGTGGCTTGGGGGGGCGGTAGGGGGGGGGGGGCCGCCACAGTGGTTTATTTATATTAGAATTTTTT
The DNA here is from genome assembly GCA_026074375.1 of Tanacetum coccineum. NCBI lineage: Eukaryota > Viridiplantae > Streptophyta > Magnoliopsida > Asterales > Asteraceae > Tanacetum > Tanacetum coccineum. The sequence goes on from BQNB010009775.1 coordinate 69,146, forward strand.
TATAAATACCATAACATTTCTTAAGACTTTGTGAGTTGCACAAAATAAAATGGTTTTGTCTTTTTACTTCTTTAGGAACATTGTGAGTTGCACAATGGTCTCACTTCGTCCCCATACATTGTAATATAAACAATGGTCTCTAAAATGTATATTTTTTAAGACTTTATACAATATCGTATTACGCGAAAACCGTCATAATTTTGTTTACATAGAATTATGTATGAATCTAAGTATTACAAGTCTTGTATGGGCGGACTGGGACTTGTTATATGAGTATTGATATGATAATTGCTATTGTAACAAAAACCCGTCACAGTTATGTTTACATAGGATTATGTATGAATCTAAGTATTACAAGTCTTGTATGGGCGGGACTGGTAATGGGAGGATTTATATGATAATTGCTATGTTGACTCGTTCATAGAGACTTTTACCTTATTTACTCTAACCGAGTACTCGTTAACTAACTTGAACTCTATGTCGATATTCCCTGATAGTTTTACTCCCCGTCTCCGAAGACGAGTTTTAAACACTCGTCCCATATTCATTAGAGCACATGCATCGTCATGTCATCCACCACTTTGAAGGTTATGTGAGTACGCGTATTGCATCAGAAATTATTAAGTAGGATTATTTATAATCTCTTTATTTGAAAGGATTGGGACGCCTCTTCATTTAAATAAATAAATTGTAAATCATCGAACCATAAGTTTATCAATTCATTATTTACATAAATTGAGACGCTTCTTTATGAAAATAATAAATTATAAATGAGTGGGCTTAATGGTATCCGATATGAAACGAGTACGAACTCGAACCCGATAATCACTGGAATCCGTTAAAAAGGTCTAGAAACACAATCGTGTCTTACCACTCAGCAGAATCTTAAGGCCTCACCTTAACTACCTTATCTCATTCTTAAGTTATTACTTTTGCCGTTACAAATCTTTATGATCATGAACTGTTTGTAGAGCTAACCGACTTGTGCACGCTTGAGCTAATGGAGTTGATTCATTCTCGAACTAACGACTGAGTACCATATTTCGCCGTCTATCGCATAAGCTCTCCCGCGAACTCATCCCAATTGATGAACTTTATTCTGGGGATATTGTTTCTCGTAATTTCCTCATTCTCTACATCCCATCACCATTTGTTATAGTTATTGTCGTTATGGTTGCTGTTGTTAGGTCCTGGAGCAGTCCCAGCTTGTACAACTTTATCCAATAGGTAGTTCAACCCCCCCCCCCCCCCGCGTAAATCAGATAAACACCTATCAACGAAACATCTAGTCGAACTATTCATTTCGGGCCATTAGTACGAAGACTTAGGGTCGCGTGGGGGTGATACACTCTAGTACTGCAAAAGTAAGTTGAATACTTACATCCATAAGCCTTGTTTGATGTAAATCATCAAACATTACAAATATCGGAAACGAGACTCCGTCCTCGGACATTTAGAACCTTATACAAACATACTCACGCGACTACACTTTCTCCTTCGATGTTTTCACCTATTATGAGACTTTCCTTATAACGTGTTTATATCAGTCATAAGACTTGTAATGATTTTTTTTGAGATACCCATTTTGATGGATTAAATATCCTGGTCAAACCTAGCCAAAAATTTTGGTATATTGAGAAGTGTCGAAACATCTAATTTTGCTGAATAAAGTTATCAACGTCTTGTTTAGAACTGGTTTACTAAATCTTAAATCTTTTCTTGGTCACACAATCGGTTAACACAAATTAAATCTCGGGATGAGATTTCTTTAAGGGGTAGGTACCGTAACAATTGGCAATTTTTAGAATTTTTAAAAGACTATTTTACCCTTTGACTTTTCGGGTTCCTCTTGACTTTTTGACCTTTGATCTTTTATTGTCACATAAAAATGATTACCGCGTAACATGTAATTTTTCGGAACATATTTAAATAATAAATTATATTTATTACTATATATCTCTCATGTGCAAATTTATTTTTAACTTATTTGACTTGAAAACGAGAAGATATATGTTATTCATAAATTGACTCATCAAAAACGACCCGCTAAATCACGTTTTCACAACTCGGACTCTAAAGCAATTTGATGTAAAACGACATTCCGAACAACTTTTTAGTTTTGCCCCTGAGACCCGAAAACGAGGCAGAAAAATGACGATATACCCTCGCAAAATTTTAAAGAAGAACAACGCGTATCACGACGCGAAAGTAATTAAATTATATTTAATTATCACATTTTTTATAAATAAAAGTATTTAAAAAATTATCTAACATGTTATTCAAAGCGTTTATTTAAAAACGCAAATATTCAAGTTAAGGTTTATTTTACAGACAAAGTTTATCAGTGATACACAAATAAATAATAAACATTTTAAATCAGTTTATAAAACGTTTATGCAATAATAGTCGAGTAACTACTCAGTTTTATGGGAAAATCATTTCGAAAGCAATGGCACAAGTTCCGTGTCTTGAATCCACTGTTAACTATCCTAAACGAGTCCCGAACTATTATATTACGAAAATTACACTTTTAGTCCCTGTGAAATTAGTAACTCCCACTATCCTAGTCATGGTATACTTGACATTTGTTTTATAAACTTTTCAAGTTATATATAGTTAAACATTTTGGGCTTCACTTGATTAATGCATACACCCTCAGCACCTTCATCCCCTCTCATTATCCGGTGCGCTCACACATATCAGCCAACTTCTGGCCACTAGCCACCAACCGCCACCACCACTCCATCACCATCCGGCAGTCACCATCATCATCACGTCATCATCACCACTGACGTCACCATCATCTTCCGGTCACATTGCATCATCTCCACTTTCCACCCATCCCCATCACAGCCAACATCATCATCACGCCACCATCTCCACCCCACCACGACCCACCACATGGGTGCGTTCGATTTAAAAACTACTACAAGGGTGCGTTCGGTCTTAAAACACCATAAGGGTGCGTTTGGTTTTGATTATAACAGCACCAAGGGTGAGTTGGGATCTGGGTTTGGTTTTTATAACAGCACCAAGGGTGCATTTGATTTCGATAGTCACCAAAAGGGTGCGTTTGGTTGTTATAAACACCACCAACAGGGTGCGTTTGGCTTGTCTTAGCCCACCAGGGGTGCGCTTGGTTTCTCAGGCACCTAAAAGGGTGCGTTGGTTTTATCTGTCACAAAAGGGTGCGTTTGGTTGTAACAGCACCACATAGGGTGCGTTTGGTTTGCTTAAAACCCGAAAAGGGTGTTTGTTTATGTGGTTAACACCACATAAGGTGCGTTTGATTTTCATAATCTGCCACAAGGGTACGTTTGGCTGTAACAACACCACATAGGGTGCGTTTGGTTTTAACCGAAACAACATAGGGTGCGTTTGGTTTGGTTTTAAGTTTCACTGAAAGGGTGTGTTTGGTTTAGTAGAAACCACATAAGGGTGCGTTTGGTTTGGCAGTTTCACCGAAAGGGTGCGTTTGGGTTAGTATAAACCACATAAGGTGCGTTTGGGTTAGCAGAAAATCGAATAGGGTGCGTTTGGGTTAGCAGAAAATTCGAATCGGTTTGCGTTCGGGTTAACAGAAAACTGCTAATAAGGGTGCGTTTGGTTTAGCAGGAAGCACCAAGGGGGTGCGTTTGGGTTAAAAGATACACAATAAGGGGTGTGTTTGGGTGAGCAGGAAAACCATAAGGGTGTGTTTGGGTGAGCAGAAACAACTTTTAGGGTGCGTTTGGTTTATATGAATCGATTAATAATCATATTACTAGATTATATATATATATATATATATATATATATATATATATATATTATATTTATATAATATATATATATATTATTAATATATATATATATATATAACCGGATTTAAATGGTGGTTAATGGTTAAATAAATGTGTTATATATTATTTGACCTCGTATAATTATATATATTGATCACGCGAGTATATTGCAACATAGGTTGATAAAAGAGGAAAAACAATGAATTTTGTAATAATGGGAAATGTCATCTAAACGAATAGGTCTGTCAAAAATTATATAAATTTCTATACTTTTATAAATGAGATAATTATTTTAGCTAGAACCGTCGAGGAAATGAAATACAAATTTATAAAAAATTATTTTATATTTTATAATTTATAATTGTCAACTAGAAGATAACATCATAACTGTTGTAAAAGCTTTACAAACATCGTTTAACATAATTTGTAACCTTAAAACGTACGTTTACATCTATGAAAGAACTTTTTTAATTAAGTGGTGATATCCGAAAACGTGTCAAACTATTTGGTTTAATTATTTACTCACATTTCTTATATAATCCTTGCAAAGCATTATATACTTCATACTAATCTTTAGATGGTTTGTCTTTGTTATATAATCCACGGTATGAGTTATATAATTGTTTATTTTTCATATGTAATATATAAGGGATATATTATATGCGCTACATTTACTTTTCGATTTATTTTATTTAACCAACCACCAAACTATTACAACTTGAAATCTAAGTCTTTTATCAACGTGGTGCGTTGATGTAACCAACCATCGGAAAACCCAAATACATTATCCTAGGCTAGTGGATCTTAGCCGTTAAGATAAACCGCAACTTTTTGGTCGAGCCGTTCCGGTTTTCAGCTTTGTGTGGTGCTTAATATGAGCATTTCTGCCAATCGTTTACATATCGAGGATGGTTTTATAGCCCTTGTTTTACATATATTTTTTGGGGTGGATTCATTGTTGTTTTGCAAAGTGCATTTACTGGTTGATTACAAATTGGTTTTCACACTCATTTACATAGCTCGCTATGGGATTCATTACTTGACTTCATTTTTGGTCACAAATACATACTTTACTTTTGAAATGATTACGGATTAGCTTAAGTGGATTGAATGGATAACTACAAGTAAATGCCCGGGTGTTCTTGGAGGAGACACCTGCGAGGGGTACATATTTATTACTGTCCGGGTGTTCTTGGAGGGGACACCTGCGAGGGATACATATTCATTACTGCCTGGGTGTTCTTGGAAGGGACACCTACGATGGGTACATATTCATTACTGCCCGAGTGTTCTTGGAGGGGACACCTACGATGGGTACATATGGTTTCATTGCTTCCCAGGTGTTCTTGGAGGGGACACCTACGATGGTTACATAGTGCATCGGTTTAATGAACTTAGAGCAATCGTAACCACTTATCGGGCAATACATACTTGAAACATTTCGTGATAGTTTTAATTATCATGCATACTTTGAATTAATTGACTAGGGTCCAACTTTATGTGTATAATTTTAGGGCAACTAAATTTTAAGGATCTTTGATTTCAACGTTTATACTTACAAAATCTATGAACTCACCAACTTTATGTTGACCTTTTTAAGCATGTTTTTCTCAGGTGAATTAGATGCTTGGCTTACTTGATGTGCATTGGAGTCTAACTTGACATGATTTAATTCATGGATTTCTACTTACATACAAATGATCAAATCTCGTTGTATTACTTTCAAACTTTTCATTTGTGATTGCAATTATTGGGATAAATGTTATATCAATTTCCAGAAAATCAACGAGATTACTTTTTAAACGACTCATTTTAAACTCTAGTTCTTAAAGGGGTACTTCATCATTTATAGATCTCTTTGTTCGTTCCAAAGAATACTAACAAACATCGTAACTCAATACATCAAAAACCCAACAATTACATAGTCACATGAAACACTATAAAAAAAACCAAGACAAGATTGTACAAACTAGATCTGTAACAGTTTTGGATGTACAAATTAGTTTAGAATTCTGTAAGCTATGTACACATCCAAAAACTTAATGTTGTATATAGAACTAAATTAGTACGAAAAAAATTAGTTTAGTTCTACAATCTGTTACATATCTAAAATAAATTAGTGGTAATCACAATCGAATTTCTTGGTTCATTGTACCAACAAAATTATTGTTACCAATGCTAATTCAAAGAACCCTAGACTACTAACATGAAATCGAAAAGGAAAAATTAACCTAATTAACTATAACAATGCAATCAAACTAAATGAATCAAGAACTCTAACAAAAAATTAAAAGGTTAATTTAAACTATGTACAACAAATTATTAATTAAAATAGTGAATGGTGTATGAACACATACCTTCTCCTATTGCTTCCCTGTAAGTCTACTGTATTTAATAAACCGCAACTTCAATATCGTGTAGAAGCTGCTCCACGATCCCCACATATCTAGGCGCGCAAAATAATTTCACCAAGCCGCCAAAATTTTCACCCAATGCAATAGACAGTCAATAACTGTATTTCTTTGCTCTTGAAAGATATGATAAAGTATATAATGAAATAAAAATTAAACGGGCCATATATTCCTATGTTATGTATTATTTTCATTATTATTATAATTGTTATTATTATTGTTAAGGTATAGTTTTTGTAAGTACTCGGTGTATTTGTAACTACGGCCGAGAATACTAGACCGCGAATTAGATCGGATCGAGAAACTGGATCGAACCCAACGGACATAATATATTTTGATTCGGTCAGTGTTTAGCAAAATCGGTCATTATGCTTTGTTGGACCGGACCGGAACGAAGACCGAACATGGACCGGACCGACCTGAACATGGACCGAATATTTTGGTCGGGTTCTCGGTCTCGTGTTTTGGACCAAATCGATTTCCAGTCCAATCCGGTCTTGGTCGGTCCGGTTTTCAGACTGTGATAAACCCTATTTGTAACTATGAATTGCTTATCGGTAACAACTCAAATCAAAATACACCTAAAAATAAAATGGTTAAAGTCATGGGTATATATTTACCCTCGAAATACCCACGTAAACTCACCCACCAATAAAAACGATGTTTGCGCTTCGTGAGTAAATAACATTTACCCACTAAATTACCCATGTATTTACCCATGGTAACTCATGATGAGGGTAATCTATGGGAAATATTTTGGCACCAATTATTTAGCCACATATTGCACACAAAATATATTTTTAAGGCTATTTGCGTGGAAAAATTTGTGGGGAATTTGAGAGAAACTAAAATTGGATTTTAAGCCACTAATCGTAGGTAATGGGTGGGTAATAGGTGGGTAAATGCCCTCCAAAAGATTGATGTGGGTAATTATCGTGGGTATTCCATCAGATTCTTGTAGTGCTTGATGTGCATTGGAGTCTAAACAATACAAGATAAATTTTCATACGACATTTAGAGGTCGTTTTCTCATAGCTTGTGCAAAGGTACTCATAAATTAACGCTCCCAGACAATATTCCGTTGCGACCCAATTTGGGGGTGTTACAAAGATAATGAACATAGACGATTGTTTTTAAGAGTTATATGTTGAGAATTTAACACTGACATGTCATATATGTTGGTTGGCTAATTTAATGACTGAAATCTAGTTAAGTTATATTATTATTGTCAATTACTAAATTTATAACACCCCGTGTTTTAGGACAATGTACGACGTTGATAAAGTCGCTATTTATTTTTTTGTATTGTACGCGTTCGTTTTTAATGGAAATCGTTACGTTAAATCGCGTAAGCTAAAAATGATCATTCAATGTAAACGGGCATTAAACAATTAAATGTTTACATCAAGCAAGTGTTATATGATTATTATGAGGATAATTAATAACTTTGTTCATCTTATTTTTATTGGCTACGTAAAATGCTTACGTTTCGCGATAAAACGCGTTTCGGCATTCCCGGAAGCACCAAAACCTAACTACGCTTAAACGAATACCCACGATTATACCCAATACCCAAAATAATCAATATAACATCACATGGGAGCCTATGTGGCCGAAATTTTCAAGATAGGACCAAGAGATATCAACTTGCTCAAAATATCTAAGTTAAGAAAGATCATAGGGAACCAACTCTTACACCATGAACCACTTGGCTAATTAACCTTGTGCAAGGGTTAGAAAGTGACCATGGTTAGGTTAATTAGATATTTTCACTATAAATAGCATGCATGCACTCTTTCTTTCATAAACACTTAACAAAAATCACAAAAACTCTTCTTTGTCTCCTCTCCTAACCCACGGCTCAAAACCCCTATAATACACAATCCATACTTTGATTTTCTTTCACCATATTAGTGTTTACATATCATACTTAAGGTATTCTAAGAAGAATTGAAGGGTTGGTTAAGCTTTGAAAGGGTTTTAACAAGTTATTGCAAGATTAGGGTTTCAAACCTAATCTAGGGTTTATAAGCTTGTAAGCTTTGGTTTTGAGTCTAAACACGGGTTTAGCATTCATTTCACATCTCATACATCATCCCTAAGGTCTTCCTAATTCCTTCATACTTTTATTTATTATGATTTTATGTGTTATATGTTAATTATGGCTAAATCACCACTAAGGACTTTTTAATATGTAAAATGAGTTTTCACTTATGTTTATGAATTTATGCACTTATTCTTATGTCATATGGTTATATATATCATGGAAAAATGAATGTAAAAGTATGTTAACATATGGTTTAAGTATAAACATGTTTAGGTAATAATTAGGGTTTTATAAGGTTACTTAATTATTCACATGTGAAAGTAATGAAACTAAATTGTTAAACTTGTTACAATGACTTTATAAGGACTATGGATGAACTTGGACATTATTATAAGTATCACATATGTTAAAAATAGCTATTAGGGTTTTTAAAGTAAACTACTAAATTAAATAATACATAAAACAAGGTTTTTATAAAGATATACACATGAATACTTAGGGGCTGTTTTGAATCCGAAATTCATACAGTGGGTTTGACATAATATAATAATAATACGTCTCGTGACGATTCCAAAATGATAAGAAACTCGAAAAACCGATTTATAACGAAAAAGATACGTTAATTACGAGTTTACGACTATAAATACTTTTATAAAACTATTTTTATAAAATTTACTATTCATTACAGAAACTTGTATTTTTAAAACATCTAATATATGATATAACTTTTAATTACGAGATCGTACTCGAAAGAATCGCTAAAAACGGAACTATAACGAATAAACTACGACGTTTACGATAATTAAAGTTTATAAAAGTAATTTTATAAACTATGAACAGTAAAAAGCACTATTCATCAGTGGACTTATCTTTATAAAATATAATACATCTTTCTATAACAAAGACGTACTCGAAGGAATCACTAAAATCGGGATTAAAACGGATAAGTTATTACGATTACAAGTTTACGCTAATTAAAACCTAAAACGACTAAACTAGCTGTTGTGAACAGTAAAAACACTATTCATCGCAGAATCTTAAAAACTTGAAAATGTAATATATTGATCACTCGTCTTACTACGAAGACGTGGGCGTAAGAAACGCGAGCAACGGACTTAAAACGGCAAAACTAGGTCATTTTTACAAAAAGTATATTTATAAACGTTTTCACTTTATAAATATTATTTTACTAAAACGATTAGTCGGTGATTATGCTATATAGAATATTACGTGGTTATCAAAGTGCTATAATACTAGGGAGTTTCATAATGAGGCCTCTTCGGATGGCGTATCGACGAGTTGTTGGATTTACGATTTAAAGTGTCCTAACTCCTCGTACGTCATGTCATGACCTCTTTAATTATGATAGCCCGAACGATAGTACGATGTAACAACTATAAGATTATATTCAATGTTATTAATATAAGTACTCGGTACTTATACGACCTATATTTAATTAGGTTGCATTCGGGAATAATCGTGAAGCATTCCCACACTTGATATAAATTATCAGATCACTCACTTGAGGTGAGTTCATAGCCCCACACTTTTTACAGTTTTACTGATTTACTATTATTTGGGGTGGAAACATGCTTTGTTTTACAAATTGGACGCAAGTGGATATTTTGCATTGATTACATGTTTGCCTAAGTAGCGATAACCCAAGTTAAGCCCATTATCATGAACTGTCAATTGCATAGATGTAGTTGGGAATTACATTATGTGAGCGCGACTCTTAATTGCCTGATGTGAGCGCGGAATGTTATAAATAGATCTTATTGGATTAACCTCCCCGTTTTTGGTGATTAGCTATCACCAGGAAACGAACAGTTGACATGTCAGACTTGGAATGTTGCGGGTTACAAATCTGTACGGGCAAAAATAATCTGCTCTAAAATAGCAAATATAGGTTGAGCTCAGGGTGTCAAGAGCTTAGTGCAACAGTATCTGGTTATCGTGATAGTTGGCATATTTGTAACATCGCACGGGAAAGTCTTGCGGTCCTGCATAATTTAAATACATAACCTATGAATTCACCACATTTTTGTTGCACGCTTTTTAAGCAATCGTTTTAGGATGGTCAATAGGCACGATGGTGCAAGGATGATTGGATTACCTTTTGGATTGCACATTAAAAGATTAATGTGCTGATTTGGTACTTAATTGCTTTAAAGTTGATAAATGTAGTAATTCAGGAGTATTTTGTGAAGACATGCTAAAAGGCGCATAATTTAGAGCTAAAACGAAGACATTTGAAGATTGCAGATTTTTGACTACATACGCCGTATCAGACAAAAATAGATACGGCGTATCAGGGCCAAGACATCACAAGAAAGCGCGTTTGACCAATTCCCAATAGGCGTATCAGACTGCTTCCATACGTCGTATCTATGAAGATAACTATTTGATGATACAGTAATAAAAGTAAATTAGGAAGGATATCACTGATTGATTGAGAACGTAGCTTGCACCCCAAGGAATCTAGCCCTATACACCATATCGACCGCCGTATCGACCTAGCCAGATACGGTGTATCGAGTCTTTTTCAGACACTATAAACAGAAGACTCAAAAACGAGTTTTCAGGGTGCAATATCACATTCTATATACCATACTCATTAAAGACGAATTTTAGAAGAGAAGATCAGCCACCAAGGTCAAGCATTGATCACGAATCCATAGAAGACATCGTGTAATTTTTACTCTCTTAATCGTTCGATTTCAATTGTTTGATTACGCTTGTATAATTACAATGGTTGTGGGCTAATATCCTCGGGTATTAGCCATCTTAATGAAAGTTCAATGTTTGGTTTGTTTTAAAAATTGATTTCTTAATTAATCGTTGATTGTTTAATTATGTTTATCACCTCATACTTGTTTATGTGTTTGAATATGCGACCTATCATTCAACTGGGTCTAGTGATACCTAAAAAGTAATCTAGATACCGGGATAGCTCTCCATATCGTGTTTTATATTACTAGACCAATAGGATCACAAATAACGTTATGTCTTTGTCTTTGAATTATGAGCTTAGTTGGACCAGTAGGTGACTCGTTTATGTTTTAACAATCATGCTCTTAGTTAACTGATAAAGATTTGAATAGTTGACTACCAGTATATAAAACATCATCAAAAAATACGTGGGTAAAGTCTCGTTAGGCTAGGGTTTTAACAGGATCACCACTGCTTTGATTCCCTAAGATAGATTATAATTAAACTAAAGGATGCTTTATGCGGATGCGTTAATTGTGACAGGATTAATCGTGTCTAGGTCTTAGGATGATGTCCCGCCTAAGTCTTAAGAATGATATGCCGCTTCAAGATAAGTAAATCATTGCACTAAAACAAGCAAACCAACATTGAACTGGATTTAATATGGCTAATACAGTTTTCTATCATTCGGCTTGTACTGCTTTTCTATCTTTTGATTTTCTTTTTTTGTGTTTATTGTTTATTGAATTGATATTTGTCACCACCAAACCTGTGCCAGTCTCTCAGGCTGAAAACCCCCCATATCAATAGACAACGTATATAGCATATGTTTAACCAGTAAATAGACTAATTAAAATACTGATAGAATATAGGATTAATGTTTCACTCTTAGTGTTCGACACACCACTTACCACGAAACTCCATCTTGACCGGTTACACTGCCCGTTAAAGTGTTGTTTTAGGTTTGTCGGCTAAATATAAATGTAAAACTTGATAATCAAATAATTGACCCTACACGACAGCACATCAATGCTGCAACAAGAGCTAGTTGCAATTGATGAGCAAAACAATGTACATAATAAGCAAAAGGACATTCGTTCAAGATCAATGCTTTTAGCCCATTCCGTTCTTCGCGCATATTACTAACTCCATCATAACCTTGGCCTCGAATATTTTGAACATCAAGTTTAAGATAAGATAAAGAAGATAATATCGCATCTTATAAAGTAAGTGCATTCGTGTCTTTAACATGAATCAATTCTAAAAACCTTTCTTTTATATACCCATTTCGGTCTACAAATATCACAACAATAGCCATTTGCTTTTTCTTAGATTCATCTTGAGATTCATCGACTATCAATAAAACTTTTTCGTCCCAATCTCTTATCTCGAATGGCTTCTTGTACCTTCGTAGCAAACATTTGCAATAATTCTTTTTGAATATCAAGCGAAGTATACTTGGCATTTTGAGGAGCCTTTTCTAGGACAACCCCAACAACATCCTTGTTATATAAATCAAGAAGTCTTACCAATTCAAGATAAATTCCTCGATTTAATGAAGGGGCGCTCATCAACGCGCCTTAAAGGACATGTCTGTAATGTAAGCCACTTAGTATAGTCAATAGTTACTATAAGTTATAGTATGTTGTCGATTGTATCTTGTTATGTTTGCTTATCTATCACATTCTCTATGTGACATGCTTTGGTTTGAGATCTTCATAGCATATCACAGAAAAATTATGAGCCGAGGTAGGAGGCTTACCTTCATGACTGACGAAAGGACAATCTTTGCCACTATTAACCTTTCTCCAACTATTGATACCTTTAGCATTAAATATAGGCTTCCTACCAAAAAGATAACATAGAAAACAAAATGCAGTAGCTTTCTTATCAGAATATTCCAACCACCATAAGTGATGTGATATAGCTTAGGTTGCTTATTCTTGGTTTAAGCTAAATGATATTCCATAAAAATCCCTCAATTATATATACATATAATAATACATATATATAAGCAAAGTATCATACAAATTATTCTTAGGAAAGAATAATAAGTAATCAACACGGGTATCGTTCTCCTCGGTGAGAGATGAATGGAAATTCACATTCATATCGTAAATCAAGCTTGATTGTCATTTAAGATTTAATTTTGGATTCTAAAACTAATAACGCAAAGGGAAAACACATAAAGGCAAGTTAAACTAAAAAAAGGCTAATTATAAGTCCTAACGACAATTAAAACAAATTAAAAGCTAATTAATAACTATATTTTTACTAACTATTTTAACTAAAAATGATAAAATAAAACTCTAAAAACTTAAAATGCAAAATTTTAAACTAAAATGCATTAAACTATTTTTTAAAACACATAAATTATTTTTTTGACATTTTAAACTATTTAAAACTATTTTTTAAACTAAATAATACTAAAAATGAGATTAAAAATACTAAACTTAATCCTAAAAATTTAAGAAAATTCCTAAAAGTACTTTAAGCTAAAAAAGAGGTTTTCAAAGAAAAATAACTCAAAAAGCTAAAACGGATAAGCTGATAAAAAAGAATAAGATCAATAAGCTAAAACTGAAGGTGTGCATAAGAATTAAATGTTGAAATGGTATGACAGAAAAGACCCAAGGGCATGCTGGTAAGGCTTGTGTGTGTTGAGGGGGAGGTCACAGGTTCGAGTCCTGTGACCTACCTTTTTGTGAAAACATTTTTTTTTTCATTTTCTTTTTGAAAAAGCTATAAAATAAGCAAAACTAAGAAACTTTAATAAATGAACTTTTTGACAGATCCTAATTATAACTAGGAATAAGCATTAAAAAGGGACATTTTGCTAAATCTAACTAAATGACTATAAGCTAAAACTGTTTGGCTTTTTGGACACAATAAGCAAGAAGAAAAACTAAATAAGCTAAAACGGACTTAATCCAAGATCTATTAAGCACTTAGGATTAAAAATAAGCAGACAAAATAAGCTAAAAACAACTAAAACCATTAAGACATCAGACTTTAAAACTCATTAAAAAAGGCTTACAACACTGCTTTTAAGCTATAATTAAGGACTAAAAAGCACTAGGCATAAGCTAATAACTGAAAACAGATTAGGAGCTTGACTTAATAAGCAACTAGAAACTGGAATTAAGCTAATTTAACAACTAAATAAGCTAAAAAATTCAAATCAAAACAGACTGCATACAAGACAGATGAATTTGACTTTTTGAGCTAAAATGGCTTTTTGCTACTAACTTTTAAGACTCTAAAATTCTTTTGACACATTAAAAACTTAAAACAGATTAAGTTCTTATCATAATAAGCTAAACTCAACGAAATTTAACCTAGTTTTAAACCTAATTGTGATCACAAATGACCTGCATAAACTGACTTTTAAGAACAAAAATTAATAGACTAAACTAAACTGTTTTGAACTAAAATCTTTAAGAGAAGATTTCAAAAGATAATGACTAAAAACAGATGGACTATGATTCTTTTAGAAACCACATTGAACACAAAAACTACACCTTAAGCACCTTTTTTTATAGATCTATCTAATAAACAGTTTAGAACATAAAAAGGACTACCAGATTTGAGAATTTTGATTCAACAACCTACAAATCTACACAAATCCTAACCTGAGCTTATGAAACTAAAATGTAGACTTATTTTGAGCTTATGAAATCTGTTATGAATCTCAAAAGCTACCCTAGCAGTCTTAACTAGTGTTAAAACTGCTAATGCCAAACACCCCTTTAAAATATAAAAATCTCTTCTAAAACTAAAATAGATCCAAATAAGCCTTAATTTACTAAAACAGATTTAGCACTATGTTTATTGAGGACAAATAAGCCATTACCTTAGAAAAATAAGCACTAACTAATAAGCTAAATTGAAAAGCTATTATGACCAAAATTGAGCAGTTTTTACTAAGACTTAAACTAAACTAATTCTAATGGTCTAAATTAGAAATGTAAGACATAAAAAGCTAGAATAAAACAGATTAAGCACATATAAGCATTGAATAAGCTGAGTATGATAAGCAGAGAAACAGTAATTAAGCTTTAAAAAGAGTAAAGTAAGAGTACCTTGTCCTTACTTAAACAAGGACTAAAATGCTCATAAAAGCTTATCTACAAGCTCCAGCTTGTCAGAAACAAGCTGGTAAAATCCAATAAGCCCATCCCTTTCTGGCTTATCATCCACATTTAGCTTATTATGACTTTTAAGGTAATTTTGAAATAAAAACCTTATTTAGTTAAGCTTATTAGGCTTAATTGAATGAGAGATTGCTTAAGAGTAATGAAGAGCTTAATGAAGCTTATTAGCTTAATTTCAAACACTTAATAAACACATGTGCATAAAAGTTAAAAACATTAATTCAACACAACTTACGAAAATTTAAACTTTTATTAATAAGGAAAGGATTACAAGCTTTTTAAAGGTAAATTACATTATTAAAATGACAATAAACTAAAAGATAAGCTAAATTAATAAGCTACTACTAAGCTACACTACTCCTACACTAGATATCTCATGCGTGTGATTTTCTCTTCTATTTATAGCTAAAGAGTGAAGCTTCTAGGACATTGAGACGCTCCCCAATCCATCAGTCCTAGCCCTTGATCAAAATCGTTCTTCAAATCCTATCTTTTCACCCATTGGATTGCTTACACATCCTTTCCACCAATCAAATCACTTAGGATTGCCATCGTGGCTTAACGAGTGTCAGATATGTCAGATAAACTTTCTAGAAGGTGTAGGAGCTTGTGGAGGGTGGAGATTTTACCCTGTGTTAATTTTGGTGTAAAAACGGGAAGGAAAGGATGGGGATAAACAGTGAAAGGTTTGACCTGCTTTATTCATTGTATTGGACTTTGACCCGGGTTATGACTTGGGCTTTGATTTCATTGGGCAAGGAAATGGATTTAGGCATAATGGACATGGACTGGTATTTTTATAAGGTTTATGGTAGGCTAAGGGTTAATATACTTCAAGTGATAATAGGCTGACCCGACCCAATAAAATAGGTACGGGTTGGCCTATTAAAATTGAATATGCCTTCGGCTTTGATTTCCTACGCTCTTTCTATTCCTGTGCTCGGCTTTGTCTGTTTTGATTTTTTTGTCCTTTTGTGATATATTTGTTAGGTCTGAAAATCAGGATCAATAAGCAATATAGTGTATAGTCTAGAGAGAGAAAGTAGAGAGAGAAAGAGGGAGGAGGAGGATTAGAGAAAATATTAGAATGAGATTAAGAAACACCTAGAGACACACCTCACAAATGAGGAGGTGGAGGGGTATTTATACCCTTTTACAATAATGAGCATAAAGCCCTTGTCTTTTAGACTTTTACCATTTAGCCCCCTTGTCTTTTTGACTTTTTCTACTTAGCTAAGTCTTGTGACTTTATTTTAGTCACGTGCCTTTCACTTACCCTATCACACAATATTATTATTCTATTTATTACAAGACTTCTATCTCAATAAGATCGTCACTTTTATCAATCCTAACAATCTTCCCCCAAGGGATGATCATTGAGATTTCTCTTGTGACTTTGATCTTTGAACTTGAATGCTTGTTTGTCTTGAGTCTTGTTGTGTAATAGTGGTCTTGTTCCAGTCATGCTCTTGTGATCTTGATCTTTATCTTTTCATTATCCTTTTTTTTCTCTGCCTTTGAGATCTTTTCATATCATCATTCTTTACCGTGAATCCATCTTGATTTATCTTTTGAAACTTCTAACCAACAT
>BQNB010009776.1:0-85840 GCA_026074375.1 Tanacetum coccineum
TCACTAGATCCAGTTGAATGATAGGTCGCATACAAAAGCGCGTAAACAAGTATAAATTGATAAACATAAACAAGCATTCAACGATAAATCAAGAAATCGAGATAAACAAATACCAAACATTCAGATCTTCATAATAATGGCTAACCCAAAGGTATTAGCCTTCAAACATCATAATAAATACAAAAGCAATTATTTAGCCAAGTTAAACTAAGCGAGTTAACGAATGAAACCAAAAACTGAACGATTACTAAAGTATATGGAATTACACGATGTCTCCTATGGAATTGATAACGTTGCTCGACCTCTTCTGCTATTTTTCTCCTCTGAAAATTGACTTTTATGGTTTAGGTATCGAGAATATGATTTAGCACACTTAAAACTCGTTTTGAGCCTTCTATTTATAAGGTCTGGAAGTCAGTTTGATACGGCGTATCCATGAGTTGGATACGGCGTATTGGGGATTTTTAGAGTAGGAACCACACTTGATATCTTCTAGAATATTATATTCATTCTATATATTGAATACGGCTTATTGAGTCCTCTAGATACGGCGTATTGAGCTTTATCCTCTGTGGTCTTTGGTGAGTGCAGGCATGGATATGCTGTATCTTCCTTGATGGATACGACGTATTGGTCTTCAGAATAGTAATCTTCAAAATATCTTTATTTAAGCTCCACAATGCGCGCCTTTTGCTAACTTTGACCAATTACTCCATAATTACTGAAATTCTTAAATATAAACGATTAAGTAACAATTCTTTGCAATAACTATACAAAACGGGTTAATAACATATGATAAATGATGCTATAAAATAGACGTTATTTGATGTCATCAATCTTATAAGGATCGTAAGCATATAAGAAACTTGAAAATCCGAATTATAACGAAGAAGTTACAATGTTTGCAAGATTATACGTAAAAGTGTTTTTATAAAAACTATAAGGATTTCGAATCTGATAAATTGTGAACTTATTTTTCTGAATTATACAAGTTATGATGATTTCAAAACTATAAGGTACATTAAAAACGGATTTAAAATGAAGAAGATACGCTAGTTACAAGTTTACGATAAAAAGTATTTTTATAAAAACATGCTATTGTTCATAACAGTGGGCTGTTGGTAAATAATTTTCTTGGATAGAGCTTTTAATTACGAAGACGTGGACATAAGAAACACTAAAAACTGAATTAAAACGAATGAGATACAATTAATATACGATTTCAACAATTAAATTTTATAAAAAGTATTTTCATAAATTTACACTTACTGTTACTGTTCATAACAGTAAGTATGAATATAATAAATGTAAAATTTGATTATATTTTTCAAATACGAATCCATACATGTAAAGAACGATAAAAACAAGATTAAAACGACAAAGATACGACGTTTTTACTAAAGTAATATTTATAAACGTTTTTAACTATATAAATATTATATCTTCAAATAATTAAATTATTTATATAATAAAGTTATATAAATAATACATCAAGTGTCTTTGGAAAATAACAAATTGATGGACAAGTATATCATTTTTACGATTTCAAATACATGGACATTTATTTTACAAGTACAAATTAAATTGTTTAATTTTATAAATTAAACAAACATTTTTAGGTGGTGATGTAACTATATAGAATTATATGTGGTATTAGTTATTCAAAGTACATGGTACTTATACGACCTATATTTAATTAGGTTGCATTCGGTCATATCCGTGACATTTTCATTCACTTGATTCATACACTTTAGTTTATTCACTAAGGTGAGTTCATAGCCCCATGTTTTACTATATCAATGATTTACAACTTTTGAGGTGAGAAACATGCATTGTTTTACAATTGGACGCAAATGTATATTTTTATATGATTACGTGTTTGCCTAAGTAGCGATAACCCGTTGAGCCCATTATCATGAATTGTCAATTACTTTGTGTGAGCGCGAATGTTATAAATAGATCTATTTGGGATTGACATCCCTGTTCGGGTGAGTAGCGCTCACTGTGCCGGTTTACCAGACAACAGACGTATACCATGTCAGATTTAGGATGTTGCGGGTTAGAACACCATCAAGGGCAATGTTGGCAATTTATATTGCAATTCATACATGTCAAGCTTCAATGTCATGAGCTTAGGGAAATGTAATTACATTTTGTGATGTTTGCATCTATTGCATTATCACGGGGAAAATCTTGCGGTCCTACATTATATTTTACATAAACCTATGAATTCACCAACTTTATGTTGACGTTTTAAAGCATGTTTTCTCAAGTCAACGAGGCACGAGGTGCTTAGGATACATTAGGGATACTCTTTTGGGGAGTCTTGCATAAAAGATTTGTAGTCATTACATCTTGGGATATTTGTTATGATCTAAAATCTTGGTTATTTAAATGTTGAAAAATTTAAGCCGTTGAGCTTTGTATTAAACCATTTCAATAAATCTAATGTATCGTATTTCAAACGACTCTTTTAGAGGTCATTCTCATATCTTTTGCTATTGATCTATGATGTAACGCTCCCGGACTTATTATTCCGCTGCGACCCTATTTGGGGGTGTTACAAGGTTGACCATTTTGGTCAGATGGAACTTCAGTTTCAAGAACAATTGGTTCAGGACATTCATAAGGTTCTATGAAGGACACACCATTACTGTTTGTTTAATACCTATAAGAAGGTTCATAAGGATGAATATATTCATCAGGTGGATATCTTTCAGATTCAGCAATGTTGATGTTGTCAACTAAAGGTTTTGTGAATTTGATAGCATCAGGGCTTTCGTCAAATGTGATGTGATAGGTTTATTCAGTTCGTTGTCTTCTAGTATTGAAGACTTTGAATGCTTTGGAAACAAGTGAGTATCCAAGGAAGTAACCATCATCAGCTTTTTCATCAAACTTTCCTAAATGATCTTTATGATTATGGATGAAAATAGGACATCAAAAAACATGAAGAAAGTCGGTGTTTGGGATTCTCTTATGAAATATTTCATAAGGAGTTTTGAGATGTCTTTTAACAATCATGGATCTATTTTGAGTGTAGCATGTAGTGGCTACAGCTACAGTCGCGTATTGTTTTGAAAAGACAAATCCTAAAAGCATTGTACTTGCAGCTTCTATGAGGGTTCTATTTTTCCTTTCAGCAACACCATTTTGTTCAGGTGTGTAGGGAGAGGAAAAGCTTTGAGAAATCCCTTTTTCATCATAAAAGTTGATAAGGATGTTATTCTTGAATTCAGTACCATTGTTAGTTCTGAGTTGTTTAACTTTGTTGTCATTTTGATTTTTAACTCTTTTGATGAAGGACATGATAGTTTCAGGTGCTTGACTTTTCTTCTTCAAGAAGTATACCCAGGTGTACCTTGAGTACTCATCAACAATGACAATGGTATACTTTTCATGGTTAATGTACCTCGAAGTTACAGGTCCAAATAAATCCATGTGAAGAAGATGAAGACATTTCTTGATAGCAGATGTCTGTTTTGTTTTGAAGTTGGCCTTATGATGCTTTCCCTTTTCACATGATGAACATGGTTTGTCTTTTGAATAGACAAGTGAGGAAAGACCAATAACAAGATTTTGTTTTACCAGTTTATTAATTGTTTTAAAGTTTAGATAAGCAAGTCTTTTATGCCAGAGCTAGTTGAGATTCTTAGAAGCTTTGGCAAAGAAACCAGATTCTTGAGCAAAAGAAGTCATGTCAAGAACATATACATCTCTTACTCTTGGAGCAATCATTACAACTTATTTGTTGGAGTTGAAGATTGTTCTTTTTTTCTCATCAAACTAACCAATATATTTAGCATCACAGAGTTGACTAATGCTAACTAAATTGTACTTAAGACCATTTACAAATGCTACTTTTATGAGAACTATACCATTACATTTGATAGAGCCATAACCTTCAGTTGTGCATGTAGAATCATCTCCAAACACTACCTTAGGTCCTGGTTGTTCCATATATTTATGCAGGTAACTTTTGACACCAGTCATATGCCTTGAGCATCCACTCTTCAGGTACCATATGGGCTTCCTGATGTTACACTGCACAAATACATTCAAAATGGTTAGTTTTGCTTAGAAACCCACCTTTTAGTGGGAGTCTTAGATCTGCTAGCATTTGATGATTCAACCTTAGTTGATTTTAGAGCTTTAGCTTTCTTAGCTTGAAGTGCTTCACCTCTTATGAACCACTCAATGTCGTTGTGATATGAACTGTGCTACCACATGTTTCATAACTTTTCATGACATGTTGAGGGTTTTTGGGCTTGATTCCTCCTCTTAGAGAAATGATCATGTTATGACCATGTGTGTCATGATCATAACTTCTACAGATATTACAAATGGGATAGTTTACACAATCATCAGATAGATAATCGTTGAACCCACAGTGTATGCATGGAGGGAAGAAGTGTTTTGATGGTCTTGGGGTTCTAGATCTTGAAGAAGATCCACCCTGACTTTTGAGATGTTGAGACATGTCCATGGTGGACTTGTATTTAGCATGATCACAGGTTCTATGATCAGTTCTCTCATACTTTTTACAAAACAGAACTTTATAATAATTTTCAGAGAGATGATTATTGAAGCCACAAAGATCACAACCCTTTTTTAATTGTGTTTTGTATTTGTTTTGAAGTGCATTTTGGGGAACCTGTTGATGCTGGTTATTTCTAGAGTAAGACGATTGATTCTTTCTAATTTGTAATTTTAGGTCGTTAAGTTCTTTCATTATAATAGAAAAGGGAGGGTCATCTTTAATTTTCACACTCTTTAATTTACCAGCAGGAGTTGAGTTAACTTTTGAAGCTGAAGCGCTTTTGTTATCCCTAGCAGGAGCTGAGGATGGTTCATTTATAATGACACCTTTTAAAGCTTCATCTTTGAATGTAGATTTTGACTTCAAAATTGATTTGATAGTCTTTGGTCTAGAGACAGGTTTAGCACCATCCAACTTCTTCAGTGGAGGAAGAGGAGTGCTATAGACTGAAGATTTATCTGCTGAATTATAATCAATTGCTAAAGAGTTAGTGACAACAACTAAAGGATTAATTATGTTTCTTTATGACTCTGCTGGGAGTACCCTACTAGTATCATGATTTGGCATATAAAACCTTCAGCTTCAAATAACCAGGGTCTTTCAACACCAGGTATGGACACTTTTGTGTCATCAGCTGAAGATTTTACAAAGACTAGGTCTTTTTGTCCAGAACTGGAGGGATCTTCAGTGAGTTGATCAACTCCCTGAATTCTCTTCTTTTGAGTGTGAATTTGTTCACTGATACAAATGATTTTTGAAATAAATTTAGACCACAAGAGCTTATTGAAATAGCCTTTTGAATACAGGCAGATTAGACAGGAAATGGTGACTTTGGTTTTTGAAATGGAAAAGACAAAAAGCTATTTTGAGATCTAAAAACAATTAAGCTAAGAAACTTCTTAATGAAAACTAACTTAAAAACAGATAAATAGACCCAATCTACTTGAATGCTGAATATCTAATCCTAAAAACTACTTTTACTCTATGAATTTTTAACTTGAAAACAACTATTTGCACTTTTTCCTACCTGGTGCAGTTTGTATGTATATGAACAAAACCTAATTCCTATGATGCAGACCTAATGCACTTGCTAAGATAATTTAAAAACTCCAAAATAAGACTAATGAATGCACTTGTATAAGCTAGAAACTATTTAAGCTAGAAATCTTATCAAAACTGACTTATCAGCCACATAATCAAAAATAAAGCTAGAAAAAACCTATGAAAACTTGATCTCAAACTTCAAACAACCTAGAATCCTATCTAATTATCCTACAAATGAAATTTAAATTCAGGTTAAGAAATAAAAAGAACACAAGCAGCACTAACTCTTGGTTAGTGTTGTTGTGCCAAACACTCCCTAAATCAAATCCAAATCCATTTTAAGCTTTAGAAAAAATGTAAATCAATACAAAACTATAAACCAGAGATATAAACAGCTATTAACAACAATTTATAAGAAAATTAAATTTAAAAATAACTAAAAACACTCAAACAAGATCAAAATGACAGAATCAAAACTATGCTAATTATTTTTGGATTTTTAATGATTTATGAGACTAAATATGAAAAACTAAGATCTACACTACTAAACTCAAAAATAGATGATCAAACATGTTCAATAAGACAGATTTAAACTCAAATAAGCAAGTAATTAAGCAGATTAAGCAAATTAATCTAAGAAAGTAAAGACAAAAATGATAGAGTGAGACTTACAATTGCCTTAGCTAAACAAAGGCTTTTAAAAGCTCGGGGAGTTACTCTACAGCTCTAGCTTATCAAGTGATAAGCTAGTAAGGTCCCATAAGCTCTTCCATTGTAAGCTTATCATCCAAGTAGCTTAATCCCATTTAGCAAAGGTATTAGACTAATTTTAATGTTCCAAGTATATTAGATGACTAATTTGAACTCAATCTGAGCTTAGAGACTTAAAGAGCTTATAAGGATCTTATGAGAGCTTGTGTAACAGTAGACAACATCATTTTGAATATAAGAACTTAATAGAAAAACAGATTATATAAACTTGAACTTTGATTTTATTAACTGAAAACTTGATTACAATATTTTGAAAAGGAAAATTACAAGAGTTTACTAAGAAAATTACATTTAAAAGAAAATTACAAAAGCTACTTAAGAAAAACCTAAAAATTTTGGAAAAAGAAGAAGACACTTTGTGAGTGTGAGTAGCTTGCTATTTATAGCCTTCAAAGGATGCTTCTAGGTCTTCTTAGCCCCTCCTCATCAATTGATCTTGGCCCTTGATTAAATTCCAATCATTGGATCCTTATTTACAACCGTTGGATTAGATGATGAGCACACGGATTGCCAACATGGCATTCCGTGTGTCAGTCCATGTGTGTTTCTTTTGCACTAATTTTAGTGCAAAAATCCAATCATTAGTGTGTTTCTTCCCATTAGCCGCGTGCCACTCTTTGTGGGATTGGACCAATGAGGAGCTTGTATGACGTTTCTTTGTGCCACATCACTGCTTGTTGCTTGAATTACTAATCCACGCTGTCAATTGCCATTTACCCTTTGATTTGAGCTCGTGGTTAAAGGTAAGAGACGATGAATAGTAAATCGTTCTTGGCGCCTTTTTTTAACCGTTTGGGTGGGGTGTTTGACTGAGGGCTTTTGGACTTTGACTTGGGCTAGTATAATGGACCTTGGGCCGTTTATTTTTGGATTGGGTTTTAGGTTAATAAGAAGATAACGACCGTTATCTCTTATATTATAAAGAGATAACGGTTGTTAAGGCTTAGGGTTATTTTTGCAACTTTGTTTAACAATGAGGGGCTGATTTGGTTTTTTTTTGAAGTTTTGTCCTTTTGTGTTTGACCAGGTTTGACTCTTTGACTTTTGTTGACCAAGAGTTGACTTTGAGCTGACTTTTGTCCTTTCTTGCTATCAAATACCCGGCTCTTGAGCATTCTTTCCTTTCCCGTGTCCGTGTTTTTCCGGCTTTGACCGTTTTCTTGTGATTTTTGTAATATTCGTACCTACACAATCACAAAGATAAAACAAGCAATATACAAGCATTTTATGCATAATTTTGTCTTTTATGGGTCATTTTTGATATAAAAAGGATATGTGTTTTCACACATATGAAAATTCCCCACACTAATCATAGCGTGACCTCACGCAATGTTATTATGCTCTAAAACCAATACCTCAAAACTTCACCAAAACTAAATCTTTTGAAAGTAGTAAAGACTTATGTTTAAGAAATCACAAGCTTTTTAAACACCCCATTTTACCATTTTCAAAACGTTTTTTTATGATCTTTTATGATTTAATATCTATAACTACAACTTGATTCAATGTTGAGACTTAAGTGGTTTATTGTTTTCATTATTCATTTATAATTTTTAGGATCAATGGAACAAAAAGCACATAAAGTGTCTAAATGATAAATTCATCCGTCCCCGACTTTTCACCTCTCCAAGCCAAGCTAAAACAATCATTGCAAAATACAAGTTTTGATGCTAACACCTACTCATAAATGATATTGTGTAACTTACTTTTTCCTCCTTTATTCCTTAATTTTATATCTCAAGTATTTTATTTAAGTCATATACCGAAAGTCTCTTTAAGACTTTATTTCGATACTTTAATAAATTCCAAAAATAAAGCGTAACTAATTAAAAACTCAATAATTAGTTCCTATCCCTTTCAAAAGATCAAATGTCATCAGATTAAAGTCCACAAACAAGACGACCAAATTGCATTATTATGGTTTACTTAAGCAAGGTACCATTCATGTCATATACCCTAAGGCTCTTTAAGACATAAATGGACCAATCTTATTTGCACCATATACCCTAAGGCTCTTTAAGGTACAAACAAGACAAAAATTAAGCAACAATATCCATTCCATATACCCTTAGGCTCTTTAAGGAATGAATAAGGCTATAATTTCACTTATTAGATTCTACTTACCCCATATACCCTAAGGCTCTTTAAGGGATAAGCAAAATATTTATTATTGTGATTACATAAGTATGCCTAAGTTAGTATTCCTGACGTGTACTCATCTTAATCACAAAGGAACTAAAGAAAACTTCTATTAACTAATTATTAACCAAAAAACCGCACAACTCTATTTATTAAACAATTATATATAAAGGTGAAACAAGCTAATGGGAGAAAAAGCCACAATTTAACTCTCATGAGCCTTAAAGAAATCCAACTATTCTATGTTTAGCATCAAAACTTATACTCTACTCTATCATCTCTTGTTCTTCACAATTTAAAATTCTAAAAAGAACTCGTAATACTTAGCCTAACGATTTAGATCGGCAATTTTAACAAGTCAACATAGACTGGAAATAATCTCAACTCTATTAAATCGATCTTCGCATATTTAAAATCACTTATGGGAACTTGCAAAGTCTTGACTTTTTCAAGCTAGACTTGCGTTTTATAGCTCCTTGTATAAAAGATTAGCAAAGAAAATCTATTAAAAGTTAAGGAGAAAAGCTAAGATATAAAACCGGTCGGGTCAAAATTTACTTTTCATTCTCACCAACGGAAAACCTACATTTGTGTCAACTATATATATACATATTTTTTTCATATGAACAATAAACTAAATATTAAGACTTAAAAATTTAAAATTTTTGTGGGAAAACGGGGGTACGTGAGAACAACGGCAAAAGTAGGCAAAACCATATCGAAGATATACTACCCCATACTAAAATTAAACATTGTCCTTAATGTTTCCTAATCTAAGGCTTAAAAACCCCATACTAGAACCAAAAAGTCTAATGCATAACCCAAACATAAAGAAAGTATCACAAAAATCTTTAGCCGTTTATTAAGTGTGCTAAAAGATAGATGTTAGTCGATAATAATCTTTAGGATATCTGATTTCCCCAAACTAATGGCAAGAAAAGGCTAGGAAGCTTGAGTGAACTGGGACAAAACACCAAACATGAGTCTTCAGAAAAGTTTAGGTAAATCCTGCAAACAATCACAAGCACAAACAACAACAAGAATCGGAAGAGTACAAGCCTCCTCACATCACAATAGAAATAAGAAAGAAAATAGAAGGATAAGCATGGGGTGCCTCCCATGAAGCGTGGAGATCTTGGACTACCTTGGGTGGTAAGTCCCCTCCAAAGTAATGCTTCACATGATGACCATTCACCTTAAAGTTTAGACCATCGGGTTGAGATAACTCAATGGTTCCGTATGGTAAAAATTTGGTGATGGTGAAAGGTCCTGACCGACGAGTTTTAAGCTTTCCGGAGAATATCTTAAGACGAGAGTTAAAGAGTAAAACTCGATCACCAACATTAAAAATGTGGTTTTTGATCTTTGAGTCGTGAAGCTTCTTCATCCTCTCTTTATAAATCAAAGAATTCTCATAAGCTTGATTACAAAGCTTATTAAGTTCATTAAGTTGAAGCTTACAGTGATCGCCCGCAGTTTTAAGATCAAAATTAGCATGTTTCAAAGCCCAATATGCTTTATGCTCTAACTCGATAGGTAAATGGAAAGATTTTCCGTAAACTAACTTGTTAGGCGTACAACCAATTGGTGTCTTAAAAGCAGTACGAAATGCCCATAAAGCGTCATCAAGTTTGTCGGACCATGAGGCACAGTTTTTTCCAACCATCCTTTCTAGAGTTTTAAACATCAATTAGACACCTCCACTTGACCGCTCGTTTTAAGGTGATAAGCGGTAGCTAAACGATGAGTAACCCCATACTTAGACATTACTTTAGCAAACTGATCATTGCAAAAATAGGTCCCACGATCGCTTATAATAGCTCTAGGTGTTCCGAATCGGGCAAAAAGAGATTTCAAAAACTTAACTACAACTCTAGCATCATTTGTGGGGATCGCCTTTGCTTCAACCCATTTCGAAAGATAATCAACGGCTACGAGGATGTATTTATTTCCTCTTAAAGACGGAAATGGTCCCATGAAATCAATACCCCATACATCGAAGATTTCAAAAACTTAGATAGCGTTTTGAGGCATTTCATCTGGTTGTGAAATTTTGCCTTGTCTTTGACACGTATCACAAGATTTGATCATTGTATGGGCATCTCGATATATGGTTAGCCAAAAGAAACCGACATCAAATACTTTTCGAGCGGTGAGATTGGCACTATGATGGCTCCCGATGGGTCCTTCATGACAAGCATTGAGGATCTCATTAGCTTCTTGCCCATGCATACACCGAAGAATGATTTGATCCGCACATATACGAAAAACATAGGGATTGTCCTAGAAATAATGTTTAACGTCCTTGAAAAACTTCTTCTTTTGTTGAGTTGTCATTCCTTTGATGATAAAATTCCCCGCATGGAAATTTGCATAGTTCACAAACCATGGGGTACTTCCACTAGAAATAACTCCAAGAGTCTCTAAAGGAAAATGTTCATTTATGTCCTTGTTTTCTAACACATCCTTATGAGGATTCTCAAGTCTAGATAAATGATCTGCCGCAAGGTTCTCACTTCCTTTTTTTATCACGAATGGTGATATCAAATTCTTGTAGGAGAAGAACCCACCGGAGCAACCTCGGCTTAGCGTCTTGTTTGTTCATAAGGTATTTTAAAGCCGAGTGATCCGTATACACTATGCTTTTAGATAAGACAAGATATGGTCGAAACTTTTCAAAAGCATACACAACGGCAAGCATTTCCTTTTTCGTGGTAGTGTAATGAATTTGAGCTTCCGTCATTGCATTACTAGCATAATGTATAGGCTGAAAGTGCTTCGATCTTCATTGTCCTAAAACCGCACCAATCACGAAATCACTTGCATCACACATGAGTTCGAAAGGTAGGTTCTAATCCGAAGAACCGAATTAACATCGGGGTAGGATTGCCATCAATGATGTTAATTCGGTTTACCGTCGGGGTAGGATTGCCACCCGAAGAATAAGAAAATCCTAGAAATTCTGGAGCATACTCCTCATAAACTGCATCAATGATGTTAATTCGGTTTACCGACTTGTCATTTGTAGAGGAGTATCTCGTGGTTTGATCTAGATTAAAAGTGACGGCTTCGTTATCAACCCTAAGGGTTATTTCTTCTCCATAAACATCAATTAAAGCACGACCGGTCCTCAAAAAGGATCTCCCAAGTATGAGAGGTACTCGAGGATCGGCTTCGAAATCGACAACAACAAAGTCGGTAGGAAAGTGGAACTTTCCTACTTTAACGTAAACGTCTTCGGCGAGTCCTTTAGGATGGGTTATGGATCGATCCGCTAACTCTAAAGTCATCCGAGTTGGTGTAAGTTCGGGTAGGGAAAGCTTTTTCCAAAAGGAAAGAGGCATAAGATTTATGCTCGCGCCAAGATCGGCCAAGGCGTGGCATACATTCATTCCCGGGAAATTACATAGAATAAGAAACTTGCCGAGATCTCCTACATTTTTCGGGAAGCTTTTTGAGGAGCATCGCCTAGCAATTCTCGTTCAACGGTATCTTAGCTAACTCAAGCAACTTTTCCTTATTCATGAGCAAACTCTTAATCGTAGGATCAAATCTTGGCATCAAAAGTAAAGCATCCGCGAAACTAATGTCGAAGCGCAAATCTTGAAAGATTTGAAAGATCTTCTCCATTTGATTCGAAGCTTTGTCACGGGACTTTTGATTATCACGTCGTAAAGGATATGGAATATTTGGCTTAGGTAAATTCTTTTGAACATCGGATTTCGGAATGGGAGTGGTTTTAGGCAAACTTTTTGGAACATCAGGTTCCTGAATAGAAATGGGGATAACTAGAGGTGGGATTTGAGCGGTACTTCCTTGGAAATTTGTTTGCTCTTTATCCTTTGCCTCCTTGGTTTCTCGTTCCTTTACCTTTTTAGGAGAAGGATTAGTAGGAATCGAGGGTCCCTCGTAAGCAACACCACTTCGAGTAGTGATCACTTTCATCTCACCCTTCGGGTTTGGAATGGTATTACTCGGAAGAGTACCTGAAGTTGAGGCTTGGTTTTGAAATAATCCACAAATCATGTTTTGCAAATTATTTTGAAAAGTAGTTTGTTGATTCATCATGACGGCTTGTTGAGATTTTATCGTGTTTTGAATTTCATTCTTAAGATCTCCTTTCAACGAGTTGATTTGATTTTGCATGTTTCTTAACATTTGATCGTTATTCCTCTTGTAACTCGAAAAATCATTTGAAAACTCTTGTTGAACTTGATTATTAGGCACTTGAAAAGGTTGGTTTTGAAATCCTTGATTTTGAAAATTCGGAGCATGATTATTTTGAAAACCTTGATTTCCATGAAAATTATTTCCCCGATTAAAATTATTCCCTTGACCTTGATTATTAAACCTATTTTGACCATTGTTTTGCACCGGAGCAAAACCTGGTGGTGGAATTTGGTTACTAACACGGTTCGGAGGGTTAACTTGATTGTAAGTACCCGTAGTCGCACAAACACTAGCTTGATTGTTATCGGTATTCGGACAATTGTACCAAAAATGAGCACCACCACAAGTAACGCAAGTTTCCTCAACCGCTTTAACCGGAGCGGGAGTGACAACTTTTTTAGAAACAATCTCGACTAAGGTCGAAAGTTGATCCGCAAGCTTATCAATTCTTTCATCCGTTTTACTAGAAGTAGCAATCACCTAAAAACATTTTGATCTAATTACTGAATAACGAACTTTTGATTATATTTCAATTATGTTTAAAGCTTCTCTAGTTTTCTTTTACTCAAAGAATTTCCACCCGCCGCGGCATTTTAAGGAGTCTTGTGTATATCATCCTCGTTTAAACCGTTGTAAAAGGTAACAACTGGAGTTAGACTCTGTAAATCCGTGATGAGTGACAAGCTCTAAGTAACTCCTTAAAACGTTCCCCGTCTTTCACTAAAAGTCTCCCTCAAATTTTTGTGTAAAACCGAGAATTTCATTCTTTTAGTGAGTGGTTTCGAAGGATGGAAAAATATGATTCACAAATTTGGTCACGAGATTCCTCCCAAGATATAGATTGAATTCGGAGGTTCCATCCTCGTACCAATTTTTAGATGGCTCCCCTCGATCGAATTATGGAAACTTCATAAGCTTAATCACATCGATAGGCACATCCTAAATCATAAAGTGAGGTAATCCTTTTGAAACTATTAATATGAGCATGAGGATTTTCACTACTCACAACCGTAAAACGGTTTACCTAGCTTGAACAGTTGTAACAAAGATTCGTTTTGATTTCAAATGATCCGCATTTAATTCCGGTAAAAACATAGCTTCCTCCATACCCTTCGTGGGTGCACGAGAAAGTTCTACCATTTTTTACGTTTCCGCCATTGGTGCAAAAACAGTACGAAAGCTCGGGTTCGACTATGTTTGGAGCACGTCCTCTATTCGATGTCTCGGAATGGTGACGTTTGAATTATTTGGAAAAATAGAATTTAGTGCGCATGCACTAAACACGCAAAAGAAGGAGAAAAAGGAAATATTTTTGTGTCCGAATAATAAACAAACTTAGGTGGTAACTCTCTTAAGTAAAATAAATTTTACAGAAAGATGTGCAGCCTTTTTCGTAAGTGACACAAACGTTAATTTTTTTTTGAATCTTTGGTTCGGGAGCTTATTAATGGATATTACCTCAATTTAAGGTATTATTTGTTGGTGTTCTTTTACCAACTTTGTAAATTTTTATATTCACAAATTAACGAGAAAAATCGAAAAATCCTGAAGAGCAAAATATTTTTGATATTTTCTGTGTTTAAATCTTCTACTTATCTAAAAAGACAAGAAATTTTTTTTTACTTTTTATATTTTGAATTTTTTTTTTGTATTTTTTGATTTTCTTAAAAGCGTAACTTTCGAAGACGAAAGGTTCTCCAAATCACGATCGACAAATTGCAAACGAAGGAATCTTAATCAAAATTCCCCGGCAGCGGCGCCAAAAACTTGGTCCACGTATAACGATATAAGAATAGAAAATTACCAAACTACCCTTGAGGACAAAGGTAATAAAAATTCTCACAAAAATGTAATAATAATACGTATATTTACCGTGATAAGTATTACCGTGTCGTTAAGGTCCTAAAGAATTGTGAAAATGAAATCCCTCGTTTTCACTTGGATAATGATTTGAATGTGTTCGAAGATTGATTTGATTATCTATAACTACTAATTAAAAACAACAATTAAAATATGCAAACGATAACAGTTAAGCACAAAAACAAATAACGGTCACGAAGAAAATGCGACAAAAAAAACAACTATACTAAATTTTAATCCTACGAATGCAAATTTAATTTCTAAACCTAAATTAAGATAAAAGAAAATTTTAAGAAAAAGAAAATTATTTTTTTTTTGATTTTTTTTGTATTTATTATGATTTAAAAACTATTTTAATGATTAAAAATCCTAAAAAAATAACAAAATAATTCCTAAAAATTCTAGAAAATGATTTTTAATTCTAGAAAAATCTAAAAAGTGATAAAAACTCAGAAAACTATTTTTAAATATTTTTTATATTAAATTCCTATTAAATAAAACTAAATTAAAAATCTTAAAAATGCAAATTAGAATCCAAAAATGACAAAAATGATTTTATTACTTGTAAACCTAAAACTAATTATTCTAAATCTAAAAACTATTTTATTGATTTTTTTTTAAAATTATTTTTCGATTTTTTATTGATTTCCGAAAATTTTAAAGTAAGAAAACTTATAAAAAATAAACTAAAAATGGAAAAAATCTGGAAAAATCACAAAAACTCCTAAATGATGCAAGGAATCTAAGAAAAATAAAAGCAAGCAACCAGCTACGAATTATATTTTAAAAACTAAACTAAAACGTGTATAATAATAAATTGGAAACAAACTATGTTGGATGAGCTATTGAAGCACAATGGTAAGTGAGTGGGTTAGTATGCAGGAGGTCGTGGGTTCGAGTCCCAGCCTCAACCCTTTTTATTTTTAAAAAATTTTAAAAAGCAAAAGTATAGACAAGCTAAAAACTAAGAACTTTTGTGAAAGAAGTTTTTTTTTGAAAGTTATAAAATAAGCTGGAAAAGGACTATTAAAACAGACAGATTACTTACTACTTATTTTTTTCTTTCTTTTTCCACATTTAGAATCCTAAAAGCTACTATAAGCTAATTTAAAGAACAATAAGCTAATTTTATTCCTAAATCTAACCTAACAAGCTAAAATGGACAGCTAAATTAACACAAATCAGAACAGTATAGAAGCTGAAATTTCAAAATTAGCTTTTATGAAAACTTTGAACCAAACAAACCTTAGGCTACTTTTGAACTGAAATTTAAGCTAACAAACAAGAGACTTAAGCTAACTAACTTGAACTTCTTAAAGCCTGACCTATAAGCTACATAAAAATGATTTTTGAAATAAATTTGGACCACAAGAGCTTATTGAAAAAGCCTTTTGAAAACAGACAGATTAGACAGGAAATGGTGACTTTGGTTTTTGAAATGGAAAAGACAAAAAGCTATTTTGAGAGCTAAAAACAATTAAGCTAAGAAACTTCTTAATGAAAACTAACTTAAAACAGATAAACTATGGACCCTAATCTACTTGAATGCTAAAAATCTAATCCTAAAAACTACTTTTACTCTATGAATTTTTAACTTGAAAACAGCTATTTGCACTTTTTCCTACCTGGTGCAGTTTGTATGTATATGAACAAAACCTAATTCCTATGATGCAGACCTAATGCACTTGCTAAGATACTTTAAAAACTCTAAAATAAGACTAATGAATGCACTTGTATAAGCTAGAAACTATTTAAGCTAGAAATCTTATCAAAACTGACTTATCAGCCACATAATCAAAAATAAAGCTAGAAAAAACCTATGAAAACTTGATCTCAAACTTCAAACAACCTAGAATCCTATCTAATTATCCTACAAATGAAATTCAAATTCAGGTTAAGAAATAAAAAGAACACAAGCAACACTAACTCTTGGTTAGTACTGCTATGCCAAACACTCCCTTAATCAAATCCAAATCCATTTTAAGCTTTAGAAAATGGAAATCAATGAACAAAACCTATTAACCAGATATTAAACAACTTAATTACCAACTAATTAATAACTAAAAAACACTCAAACAAGGTCAAAATGTCAGAAATCAAAACTATTGCTAATTATTATTTGGATTTTAATTATTTATTATACAAATATGAAAAACTAAGATCTACACTACTAAATCAAAAAACAGATTATCAAACATGTTTCAAAAACAGATTCAAACTCAATACGCAAGTAATTAAGCAGATTAAGCAAATAATCAAGAAATTAAATACATAAATTGATAGCGTGATACTTACAATAGCCTTAGCTAAACAAAGGCTTTTAAAAGCTTGAGGAGTTACTCTACAGCTCTAGCTTATCAAGTGATAAGCTAGGTAAAGTGTCCCAAAAGCCTTCCATTGGTAAGATTATCATCCAAGAACTCATCCCTTTCAAGCAAAGTATTAGACTGATTTTAATGTTCCAAGTATATTAGATGACTAATTTGAACTCAATCTGACTCAGAGAGCTTATAAGGAGCTTATGAGAGCTTGTGTAACAGTAGACAACATCATTTTGAATATAAGAACTTAATAGAAAAACAGATTATATAAACTTGAACTTTGATTTTTTTAACTAAAAACTTGATTACAATATTTTGAAAAGGAAAATTACAAGAGTTTACTAAGAAAATTACATTTTAAAGAAAATACAACAAGCTACTAAGAAAAACCTAAAAAATTTGGTAAAAGAAGAAGACACTTTATGAGTGTGAGTAGCTTGCTATTTATAGCCTTCAAATGATGCTTCTATGTCTTCTTAGCCCCTCCTCATCAATTGATCTTGGCCCTTGATTAAATTCCAATCATTGGATCCTTATTTACAACCGTTGGATTAGATGATGAGCACACGGATTGCCAACATGGCATTCCATGTGTCAGTCCATGTGTGTTTCTTTTGCACTAATTTTAGTGCTAAATTCCAATCATTAGTGTGTTTCTTCCCATTAGTCGCGTGCCACTCTTTGTGGGATTGGACCAATGAGGAGCTTGTATATAACAACCCGTAATTTTCATAAATGTAAATATCCATCTATTAAGTTAGATGATGTACAATCTATCAATTATATATGAACTCACCTTTTTCAGGGAAATTTTTCATTTTTTATTACAATTACAATTACATTGTGGTGAAGGGGGGGGCGGGGGGGGGGGGGTGGGGGTGGGTTGGGGGGGGGGGGGGGAGGGGGGGGTGGGGGTGTGGGTGGGGGTGGTATAACAACCCACAATTTTCATAAATGTAAATATCCATATATTAAGTTAGATGATGTACAATCTATCAATTATATATGAACTCGCCTTTTTTAGGGAAATTTTTTGCTTTATTACATTACATTACTTTGCCAATAACTCAATATGCAATATAACCTGCATAACTCAAGTTAACGAACTCGGACAACCTACATATGGCAATCCTATCTTCATATATGTCAAGCAAACATCATAACATATCAATTCTATATCATAATATCATTATTACAAGGTACAATATTCCTAAAAGATACCATTTGCAACAACATAACAAAACGGGCTTTAAACCATTATCGGATGCCCTAAACCCTAACCTCATGAAAAGGTTAACACCTAAAGTAAATGCACAAGCTACTAAAGAATATGTACAAGTAATATAACATCTCATTTGAAATATATAATCTCTTTAAATCAAAGTACAAGTCCTTAAAAGCTCAATGTATAAGTCATTAAGCTCAATCCATTAAATAGCCATTTTACCTCCATTTTCATTCTCATCTCTTCACTATCACTTGTGATCAAGATAATATACTCATTTTACAATATGTAAACCCTAAATATTCTATTCATAAGCTTTCATACATCTTTTTGCACTCAAAACCCTAATTCAAAACACTAAACCCTAAAACCGAGCTAGTTTCTAAACCACCTGTTTCTTGGCTTTTATACATTATAAACCCAAACCAACACTCAAATGAGTTGTAAAAACTTATTTTACAATCATATCAATCCTATTCAATTATTATTTCATCATTACTTCATCATTTTACTTCACTTGTACGTAAAACATATCTTAGAAACCCTAAATGTACCTAATTGGTTCATTCAAACACCGTTTCTCCTCGTTTTTAAACCATTCTAATCCCAAATAACCAACCAAGGGCCATTGTAAACTTATGAAATGAGTTTAAAAATCATTATCTATCATTAACTTGGCAATGTGCAAGAAATCAAAGCCTAGAAAACCTTAACAAATCCAGAAAACCCTAATTGTGACTTTGACCCGTTTTCTTAATTTCAAGCCATTATAACTTAAACCAACGACCAAACTTCATTGATAATACTTTTATATAAGCCCCAAAGGGATTTGTATTCATCATTACTAATCAAGAGTATGCAAAAATATAAGCAAAAAGTCCAAGAAATACCCTAAAACGAGCCATAGTTAACCCGAACTCCATTTTCATCCATACTAATACCGTATTTTAACCCAAACCCAAACGTATTGCTAAATTGCTAATACTTTAATCCAGACCTTAACAACCTATTTCGTCCATCCTAATCATTTTATAACACAATGTACTTTGTTAAAACCTTGAAGAACCACGAACCCTAAATAGACCAGTTTTTGCTTCTATGACCATTTTTTAACCCCTCTAAATTGGCAACCTAACTTACAAATGACCACCAAGAACTCTTCTAGAAACCTTCAGCAGCTTCTTCACCTACTAGACAATCCTTGGTCAAATTTGGGAACACATGGCCCTTGTTTTGCTTACTCAGCCGCGACATCAAAGAAACAGAGCCAACACATCAAGCTAATTTCTAGACCTTCTACGCTTCATTTTCTATGCTTATACACCTCCCTAACTATACCCTTGAGGTGTCAATACAGATCCTAAGCTTGCTTACTCATCTAAGCTTGAAACAAGTAATAAATAAGGGCATAGTGTTGTTCTCATCTTCTTCATCCCCCACTTCCTCCTCTAAACCCATCATAGTAGCAACCTCTTACTCAATAGAAATCTAATAGATCTTAGATTCTCAAGTATAGAAAGTTGAAGCAAAAGAAACCAAGAACGAGGCCCAGAGAGTCGTTACTCTACCGGATGAAAGGCCGAAAGTCCGATTCTGACCCGTTTCCCCTACTATAAGCTTGAAACCAGGTTTCTATAAGGTTATATCTGCCATTGTAACGTCCAAAATGTTCATATTCCTTGCTAAAATCATAATATAAAGCTTTTGAACTCAAAAACCTAAGTGTTATGCCTTTTTTTGATCCAAAACCTGTACACACGAAACCCTAATTTTCATGTTTTACTTAAACTATGGGTTTAAACTTGTTAAATTTGTTAATAATCAAATAAGCTATTATAATATTCAAAATAAGTGCGTTGATAAGTCATAAGGAGAATTAGACTTTAATAACCCGTGCGTTTATCATTTGAAACCTAATTTGACCCGTTTTAACCTTTTTAACTTAACGAATTCCGTTATTAAACTTATGTTGTGTTAAATCTTCATATTTTAGTTTTATTATAACTTATAATGGACTATTGAAATGTTAAAATTGCATGGAAATTAGGAACATGTTTTGTAATTATAATCCATGCAAAGGGTATATATCGTAATTTTCAGAAACTTATAACTAAAAGGACTAAAAGTATCATTTTATCAAAGTTATAACTATAAGGGTCTATTATGTCACTTTCTAAAGTATAAGGTTTACTTTGTATATCAATAAAGTTAAGGACCCCCCAAAAAAAAAAAAAGTCTAAAAATGCAAAACCCCAAGGGTCTACTTGCAGTTTTCCAAAACCCCAGGGGTCTAAATAGTAACATTTTGAAAAAGTGTAAAATCATACTTCAAAACATTAACCAACATAACATTAATTAACCTCCTCTGAGCTTAACATTTCCAATATGAATAAACTGCTTAAACTCACTTATGTTCTAATCATTATATCATTCACCATCGATGTGCTTCCAAAAATTATGTCCCGGATCCATATCATACCACAATACTAGAGAGTTTCATCTTGGTACTACGTTCTGTCTGAGTTGTTAGGTTTACAATTTAAAGTGCCCTAGCTCCACAAACTTTTACTAAATGACTTTTAAACAATGATGGCCTTGAACGTGTTAATGATAATTTTATATCAAAATGTTAATTAGTGGTGGCCTAACATCGATATCCAAAAACATATATATACAATCAAACTAAGACTTGCCATATATTAACCCAGGTTGTCTGTGATTGCCGTGTTGAAGCCGTTACTTTCATTCCCTATACATTAGCTATCAATTTCCCTATAACTGTTCAGGTGAGTTCATAGCCTCGCATTTCAATCTTTTTATAAACCCGCGAGGGGGATACATGCTATAAATATGAATGCAATTATTTCTACATGCTTTTTCAATTTACTATTGCCTAAGTAACTGCTTTGCCTTTAAGTCCCCATAATCATGAACCTTAAATTACTACGTCCGTAGTAAGCCGCGAAGAATGTGAATAGAATCCTAATTTGGGCTGGACTCCCCTTGGTGTATCCAGTAACGAAATACCAATTGCACATCATTAGAATCACGCGGTGTATTTGACAAAGGTGCCCGCAAGGGCAATATTATCATGTATAACCTAAGGCATCGGATCATGAGCTAATGCAATTAATAATTATATTTTCAATACTGGGTAATAACAACGTTAACCTAAATAATCGCATTTTGCATTCCAAGATTATATTACTTAAACCTATGGATTTCACATCAACCTTTGTGTGACTTTTAGCATGTTTTAGCTTAAGTAACTAATGGCACGGAGTGACGAGGACACGAAATATTGAAAAAAACCGATTATCATTCAATGTTGTATTTTTAGATTCTATTCTGGAAACCTCAATTGTTTGTAAAAACTCTGAGAAATTAAAGAATGAATAACTTTATTTTCAAAAACGACTCGTTTTGATTCGTTTTCTATGATTATGACTGTTGTACCCTTGAAGTAATACCCCAGATTAGCTTTCGCTGCTATATGTAAAAATGGGGGTGTTACATTGTACGTCAATGTGATGTCCAAAAAGTTTCATAACTCTATAATGAAAGATAAGATGGTTAACAAGTTGAAATTGATGTAGGAGCCTTATGAAGTGCCTATTTTTGTTGAACCTTTCTGTTTGTGACTGACTTTGCAGTTTAGAAGATAAGATGCTTTTATGCTTGATGAAGGAAAGGGCGATGTTGTTGTCATGTCGGAACCGTTCTTAAGAGAAAGTTGGAATTTAAAGCAAGACGGTTTGATGGAATGATTACCATCTACAATGGTAATGATGATGTAACTTACCAAATGGTGCGATCAGATCTGAGGTTTAAAAACCACACTAATGAGCAATGCAACAAGATCCCACCATTACTAAAGGTAAGTGAAGAGGATAAGATGAATGGAATCTCGCATTTGTACCAAAAGTTAAAGAGGTTCTACAAAGGAGTTTTGAATCTAGGACCCAATTACATTCGAGATGCGAAGACGAAAGAATGCTCACAAAAGTAACAAACGAAGATTCAAAACCGGGTAACGTTAGTTGCATGAGATGAAAAAAAATAGTGACGAGAAGCTGAGAAGACAAAGGTCTAACGGTAAAGACTTTCTGTAAACATAAGTGCTTCCCGGGAGACAACCAGATTGTTATTTAATTTTATCGAGTCTGTCTTCCCAGACACCAATACGGCGTATCCGCTCATATACCATCATGGCGTAATGATTGTCTGATGGTATCAGGTATTTACTTTTTATGAACTTTTAAAACATAATTGTCAATTCTGACATTACGACGATTCAATAACCTGATACTTACCCGGGGCCCCCGGTAAATTCCACCAACAGATCGTATTCAGTTTGTTTTTAGTTTTAAGTTTAAATTAAGTCGTAAGATGCCAAGATAGAATTGCCATGTTTTTTTTCTCGATTTTTACACAGGACCTCGAGAAAAAAAATCGACGAATATTGGTGGAGAATTTACAAATCTAGAGATCTTAAAGTGTTGGAGTCTTGAAACTTCAAGACGGCTGTTCAACACACAATCTTGCTCATAAACGCAAATTGGAGAATCTACCGAGCAAATATCAGGGGAGTTTCTCATTCTAATTCTTTTTAATTCCCGTATTTTTAATATTTTATCTATACAACAAGGACGTCGTATAATTTGTTTTTTTTATTTTACAAGTGGGGATGGAATTAAATGTTTACTTGTCCTATTTTTCTCATTAAAAAAGATTAAAATGCTTAATTATGCCAAATATTTAAAAAAATTTCAAGCATAATTTTGTGAAAATTACTTGATACATAACCGCACACAATAACCCTTGTTAGATTTTGTGAGAATTTAGCCTATCCGTTTCTAAATGTTTACCCAAATTCCACAAAATATAAGTGTGCCAGTGATGTAGTAGACTTTAGAACTTGGCTTGGTATATCTTTTCGAGACCACAATAATGAGGATTATGGATTTAATTGGAGTAACTTGTTTAAATTGGTAAATTTTTAGGATTACACCCAAGAAGCCTATCCATGTTGTTTATTAACTAACTACACCGGTTAGTTAACCTACAGTTTAAACCCTTTTCCACATTCATCTTTAGATTGAAGATCCACTAGAACAACCAGTAGAACCAATCCTTTAGGAACTACACCAATTATTTGTTTCGTTACACCCTTACATCTTAACCTACCCTATTAGATTAAGTTTAATTTACAGTTGCTAGTTGCTTAAAGTGTAAAGTTTGTATTTCCCAAGTCTTGTGTCATTTTCTATGTTTGGTGTGGTTGGAAATTTGCACATTGCAAATGGGAATGTATATTATAGTCAAAACTCATGTGATTTTACTACCATCATAATTATTGGTGAATCCGAAGAACGAATGAACTATTGAAGGAATTATCCAGAATTATTATGATCGTGAAGATGGTGAAACTACTTCGAGTTTCGTATATAGTTAGACTTCAAAAAAATGAGAAAAATTGCAACAAAAAAAGAGAAGGAAAGTTTGAAGATAATCGTTTCGCAAAGAGCATTACCGAAGGAATTACACGAAGGATCGATTATTCGTTGATACGTCTAAAAAATCAATGATGTAAAGTATTGTACAAAGTGGAAGATATCACCACTTACCTTGTAGAGTATGTAAAGTTTGGGATGATTGGGAAGTTGACCGTTACAGGAACGCCAACGTAGGCTATTGTTTTTGATCTATGATCAAGACATTGTAAATAGTCATGTCTTTATCATGGTAACGGCTGGGAAAAAGTGTCTATCAACTTGTATCTTAGTCTTAATCTATTTGTTTCTTGATTTTTATTTAACAACAATTTACTTCCCTCTCACCTAATGATTAGCCACTGGTTTTACGCGAATGAGGACTTGTTCGAGCATGCATGTCTATTCCGTCGTTACGGCCATGTATGCATGTCTTAGCTGCCTCGTTGGTTTACGACTTTTGGTGAAAGTTAGAAGGTTCCTACCCTATATCATTCTTCATCCTAACCGTTGGTTAAATTTGAATGAGGATGTGATCGAACACACATGTCTATTCCGTCGTTACGGCCATGTATGTGTGCTTCAGCTGCCTTGTTGGAGTGGTACTTCTGGTGAAAGATTGTAGAATGATCAATCGTAAGCCTTTCCATACAAAAACCCATATTTACCTTTATAAAACTAGTTGCTTACTTGGCTTTAGTGGTGGGAGATGTGTCTCCTTGCTAGCATTTGATAGAATTACTCGTCTACCGACAGGCAATTAAGCGAATTAGTTACATGTTACCACATAGATTAGTTGAGTAATTTGAGTGTTTTTGTCTTCCTATTTCGTGGCGTGTTTTGGTTATGTACTTGTAATTGATCGAATAAGTGCTTTAACAGAAAATATCCTTAGGGATACATTCTTATAAACTTCTAAAGGCTACTTGAGGACAAGTAGGATTCAAGTGGGGGGGGGTATTTGATGACATCAAATAACATCTATTTTATAGCGTCATTTATCCCATGTTATTAACCCATTTTGTATAGTTATTTCAAAGAATTGGTACTTAATCCTTTATATTTGAGAATTGCAGTAATTATGGAGTAATTGGTGAATATTAAGCCAAAGGCGGCGTCAATCTGGTGTTAAACAAGATATTTTGAAGATTAATGATTTTGACAACAATACGCCGTATCCATCAAGGAAGATATGGTGTATCCGTGCCTGCACTCACCAAAGACCACAAAGGAATGAAGAGCAATACGCCGTATCTAGAAGAACTCGATACGCCGTATTCAAGATATAGTATATGAATATTCTGGAAGATATCAAACGTGGTCCCTACTCTAAGTATACTCTATACACCGTTATACCAATCCCTTGGATACGCATATCGGAACAGACTTCAGACCCTATAAATACAAACTCACAACAAGTTTTGAGGGTGCTAAATCATATTCTTGATACCTAAACCATAAAAGTCGATTTTCAGAGGAGAAAAAGAGCAGAAGAGTTCAAGAACGCTATCAATTCCATAGGAGACATCGTGTAATTTTATATACTTTAGTCATCGTTCAGTTTTTGGTATCATTCGTTAACTCGGTTAGTTTACCTTGGCTAAATAATTGCTTTTGTATTTATTATGACGTTTGAAGGCTAATACCTTCAGGTATTAGCCATTATTATAAAGATCTAAATGTTTGGTATTTGTTTATCTCGATTTCTTGATTTATCATTGAATGCTTGTTTATGTTTATCAGTTTATACTTGTTTACGCGCTTTTGTATGAGACCTATCATTCAACTAGATTTAGTGATACAGAACAAGTAATCTAGAGTCTGGGTTAGCTCTCCATATTGTAATTTATACATCTAGAATCATAGTATCATAAATATTGTCCTGCTAAATCTGTGTCTAGGATATGCTTCGGGCTTAACTAGTTAATTTGGATATTGCCAATGTTTATTGAGAGTTGACTAGAAGGCGATACCTAGTTAATAACAAAATACGTTCTGATTCCATTGGATTGTTAGGACAAGTGAATACTAGTGTATATATCACCATTAAGCGGTAGTGTGGGTAAAGTCTTTATGAGCTAGGGTTTAACAAGATCACCATTGCTTTAATCCCTAAGATAGATTATAATCAGCAAATAAGGATGCTTTATGCGGATGCTTTAATTGTGCAGAATTAATGTATCTATGTATTAGGATGATGTAACGCCTAAGTTTTAATAATGATATACCGCTTCGAAAGAAGAAACCATTGCACTCAATAAACAAACCAACATTATAATTGGATTAATAATGGTTAATACAATTTTCTTATATTTGGCTCTACTGCTCTTTTATCTTTTGTTAATTTGCTTGCGTCGGTTAAAGTGCCTTGAATTGATTGTAGTCACCAACCAAACCGTGCTAGTCTCTCAGGCTGAAAACCCTATTTTCTCGTTAGAATTAGGATTAGTGACCATAGGTTAGAATAGAATAGAATTAACATAGATTAGATAACCAAATTATTAATTAAATTGATAGATTTAACCTCGCTTTAAGTGTTCGACGCCCTACTTGCCTGTTAAAGTGTTGTTTTTGGTTTAGTCGGCAAAATATAATTTTAAAACTTAAATCATAAAAATATACACCACACAACGACACATCAAGAGTTGTAAGAGATGATTATGAGTTGTTGTTCAAATGGTTGAGAGGATGCACTGTTTAAAGCTATAATTCGTGTTGAAGTGCAGCTCACTTTGGGTACTGGTGCCAAAGTTTCATAAATGCTTGGAAAAGTAAACTACACAAGTGGGAAAGTGCGGCCGGGCATTGCTTACGAGGTTTTGACTCATCTGGATAAACTGACGCACTTTTCTTGTACTTTAGATTATTTCTTTTTCTTTATTTAGCTTGAATTTCTATTCATGTAAACACTTGTATCCTTTTAACTTCTTGGTCAAATGATCTTTAAGTGAACTGCCATTATTTCATGCTATTAAGTATTCAACAAGTTTACGAGAAATTGCCAATAATATATACAACAACGCCACCAAAAATATGTACAATTAAGGCGTTATCAATCCCCCTCCTAATTATAGGTAGTCTCTTATAAAAAGATGGGAGATTGTCGTGTATAAGTACCTATGGTGTTCCAATTCTTCCTTAGTGGGGAATTTGTTAAAATACTCATCATCCAAGTCATTCTCTTCTTCATCCTCCTCTATTTTCTCTTCTAATTCTTCATTCTATATCTTCTTATAAAATTTTCCTAGATCAAAATTCTTTCTTC
Source organism: Tanacetum coccineum (assembly GCA_026074375.1). Lineage (NCBI taxonomy): Eukaryota > Viridiplantae > Streptophyta > Magnoliopsida > Asterales > Asteraceae > Tanacetum > Tanacetum coccineum. The sequence continues at coordinate 26,828 of BQNB010009776.1, forward strand.
CAAAAACATGAGGTTCACTGGTGGTGGGTTAAACCTAGGTTAGGTGTCGACTGCATCATCGGGATGCAAGTCAACTAGGTTCGAAAGATTCAAGGAGTTTGTTAAGCTATAGAACCCTTTAGTCATTTGGTAAGGTTGGTGATGATGGATTCGAGTTCTCCTTTAGTGAAGAGCGAAATAGCCAATGGACTTTTTACGAACAAACACATAAAGAAAAGATAGACTATGAGAAAGCTACTAAAAAGTAAAATCTCATTTGATAGGAATCTAGTGAGTAGACCTAAGCTAGATATAAATTGAAACCTAAACTATTCTCCAGCAGCGACGCTAAAAACTTGATGCGGCGGGTTGCAAACACCAAGTTTTAGTTACCCATCAATGGCAGTGTACCTAAACCATTGTAGATGTAGTATAGGCCAAGACGGGGAGTTGATCGTTCTCTAAGAGAATAGTGAGGTAGGTTCAAAATGTGTGTCGCCTAAATCTAAGGGTTAAGGGATGATTCTTTTTGTAATTTTATATTTTATGAAATTAATTTGAATCAATAGTTTAAGAGGGGGTTTAAACTAAGTTAAATCTACTCCTAATACGCAAGGAATTGTAAAATGGTAGGAACTCATATATGGGAAAAAGCGTGCTCACTTAAGATATACTACTCCCTAGTTACTCTACCTAATCTATTGTGTTGTCACACCCTTGCTAGTGCAATGTGAAGTATTCCTTTATATTATGGTTTGGTTAGTCTCACGCTTATATGCTAGCCTAAGCGAACAACACATGTTAGATTGCCTATGGATATACCTAATGTCACACCACTAAAATATCGCATTGGTAAGGTAACCGGGGCGTAACTTCATAGCACAAGAAACACAAGAATATAAACAACAACCTCTAAATGAGTTGTTTTGCAAAGGCATTCATTCGATATATTTGGATAAAATAAGTTTTTACAAAATACACTTCATAGTTTCAATACATAATAGAAATAATGGTTTAAAGGTAATAAAATGAATGAGATTTATTCATAAAATCTCCATGTGAGCAACAACGGTAGATGACTCTAACAAATGAGACTCCATGATGCTAGCCATGATGTTTGCAAGTTTATGGACCTGAGAAAATACATGCTAAAACGTCAACATGAAGTTGGTGAGATTATAGGTTAAAATAAGTATAAGTGTGGAACGATTTTGAGTGTGTGTGATTATTATAACACATACAATATCACACAAAAAATATTACTGTTGCACTAAGCTCATGATACCGAACCCTTAACCCAAGTTTTAGTTGTTACAAGTTTGCCTCGCTAGGTGTTTTTCCATTCACCTAAAGTACCCAAAATAAAATGCGCCCGTTTCACATGGTAGCTAATTGTTATCTAACCAGATGGGGGTTGTCAACTCTAATAGATATACTCACAACGTTCATGCTTACACAAAGTAATTAACGGTTCATGACAGTAGGGACTTCATGGCAATAGGGAAAGTTAGGCATTTCATAAAAGTATTAATTACTTGTATCCATAAGTAAAATTAAGAAATATATTCTCACCTCAAGTATTTCAAAACAAGTAAAAAAGAAAGGCTGGGGGGGGGATCACGAATCACCTCAAGTAAATAGGTGATTGGTAGTAGTAAGAGTCATAAGTAGAAAGATATCCTAACGTAACCTAATTTAATAATAAGTTGCTTTAGGTATGTGGAAAATAAAAGGGGGGTTGAATAGTTTACACTTTTAATTTAAGGTTTTAAGTGTTTATAAAAATTCTTGATTCGACTCTATGTGAATTCAAACCACGTGCCACGCAATATGAACATTATATCTTATCTAAACATTTAATAGGATAGTATGAAAAAAAATAATTGTTAAGAACAAGAGATAAGAGTAAGAACAATCAATACCACAACGCGAGGGATTTATAGTGTTCGGTAATTGAAGCACCTCCTTCGCCCTACTCCACTCTTTCAGAGGCACCTAACTTCAGAGTTTTCTTCACTATGGTCAAGAAGTTCCCTATATCGGCAGAGGAAAACCGTACACAACTTTCCGCTTATCTTGATTTTGACACTTAAGACTAGATGTCGTGTTCTAATCTTAGCTAGAAACCTAATCTACCCAACTGATCAACTTCACTACACCAATTGATCACGACTTGATTCACGACTACACAACTTCTTCAACTCTTTAGTTTTCTTCCACACCACTACTCACCAAGCAACTACTATAATCACTATATCTAACACTACTAGAAAGATCTCCAAGATTAAAAACTATACTTATTAACATCACCAAGAATCTATACAAACTACACAACTTTACAAGATTTACAAGTTATGATATGGTCAATAAGATTGCAACAACACATAAAGGTGTAATACTTCTTCACTTGATGATGGAAGTATTCTTCTCTTGCACTTGAGGAATTGAGCTTGGATCACTTGGAAACAAAGTTTTATGATTAAATGATCAAAGGATTTAAATGAGATGTGTGGTTGTTTTAGAACTGAAAGAAAGAGTGCAGAAAGGTGAGAAAATAGTGGGATATCCAGTCTTTATAGGGCAAACTGGAGAGCTTTACCAATGGTGCGGTCCCCTTAAAATAGGTGGGCAGTACCCCATAATTTTTAGGGGACCGCCCATAGGTAGACGCTCCTCCAGTATTTTGCCTATAAAATACTGGACTATTCCCCACTATTTTCTCACCTTTTTGCACTCTTTCTTTCAGTTCTAAAACAACCCACACATCTCATTAAAATCCTTTGATCATCTAATCATAAAACTTTGTTTCCAAGTGATCCAAGCTCAATTCCTCAAGTGCAAGAGAAGAATACTTCCATCATCAAGTGAAGAAGTATTACACCTTTATGTGTTGTTGCAATCTTATTGGATCCATATCATAACTTGTAAATCTTGTAAAGTTGTGTAGTTGTTAGATCTTGGTGATTGTTATAAGTATAGTTAGATCTTGGTGATCTTTCCTAGTAGTGTTAGATAGGTGATTATAGTAGTGGCTTGGTGAAGTAGTGGTGTGAAGAAGTTGTGTAGTCGTGATCAAGTCGTGAAGTCAAGTTGTGTAGTGAAGTTGTGAAGTTTGTGGTATACACTCCCCCCCCCCCCCCCCCCCCCCCCCCCCCCACCCATTTACCCCCCCCCCCCCCTCCCCCCCCCCAATTCCTGTAGATTGGTTCTAGCTAAGTATAGACACTCGACTCTAGCTTCAGTGTCAAGTAAATCAAGATAAGCGAAAGTTGTGTAAGGTTTTCTATGCCTTAAGGGGCTTCTTGACATAGTGAGAACTCTCGAGTTAGGTGCTTTCGGGGAAGTGTGGAGTAGGGCAGTAGGGGCGAAGAGGTGCTTCATTACCGAACCACTATAAATCCTCACGTTGTGGTTTGATTGTTCTTACTCTTATCTTTCTTACATTATTTTTTCATACTATCTTATTGATTGTTTAGATAAGTATATTGTTCATATTGTGCAAGTGTTGAATTCATATAAAGTCGAATCTAGAATTTTTATAAACACTTTAAAACCTTAAATTAAAAAGTGGTAAACTATTCAACCCCCCTTTTAGTTTTCCACATACCTAAAGCGCCTTATTATTAAATTAGGTTACAGTTAGGATACTTTACCTACTTTTGAACTCGTACTACTACCAAATCACCTATTTACTTGAGGTGAGTTTCGTAGCCTTTCTTTTTACTTGTTTTGAAATACTTGAGGTGAGAATATATTTCTTAATTTTACTTATGGATACAAGTAATTAATACTTTTACGAAATGCCTAACTTTCCCTATTGCCATGAAGTCCCTACTGTCATGAACCGTTAATTACTTTGTGTAAGCATGAACGTTGTGAGTATATCTATTAGAGTTGACAACCCCCATCTGGTTAGATAACAATTAGCTACCATGTGAAACGGGCGCATTTCATTTTGGCGTTACTTTGGTGATGAAAAACACCTTGCCGAGGCAACTTGTAACAAACTAATCTTGGGTTAAGGGTTCCGTTATTCCTGGCTATAGTGCAAAGTACGCATATTTTTTGTGTGATATTGTATGTGTTATAATAATCACACACACTCAAAAATCTGTTTCCACATTTATACTTATTTTAACCTATAATCTCACCAACTTCATGTTGACGTTTTAGCATGTATTTTCTCAGGTCCATAAACTTGCAAACTTAATGGCTAGCATCATGGAGTCTCACATTTGTTAGGTCATCTTCGTTGTTGCTCACATGTGATTTTACTGAATAAATCTCATTCATTTTATTACCTTTAAACCATTATTTCTATTATGTATTGAAACTATGAAGTGTATTTTGTAAAAACTTATTTTATCCAAATATATCGAATGAATGCCTTTGCAAAACAACTCATTTAGAGGTTGTTGTTTATATTCTTGTGTTTCTTGTGCTATGAAGTTACGCCCCGGTTACCTTACCAATGCGATATTTTAGTGGTGTGACATTAGGTATATCCATAGGCAATCTAACATGTGTTGTTCGCTTAGGGCTAACGCATATAAGACGTGAGATCTAACACAAACTCATAATATAAGGAATACTTCACATTGCACTGGCAAGGGTGTGACACACAATAGATTAGGTTAGTAGTATTCTAGGGAGTAGTAGTAGTATATCTTAAGTGAGCACGCTTTTTCCCATATATGAGTTCCTACCATTTTACAATTCCTTGCGTATTAGGAGTAGATTTAACTTAGTTTAAACCCACCTCATTTAACTATTTGATTCAGGATTAATTTCATATATTATTTAATATTACAAAAAGAATATCCCTTAACCATTAGATTTAGGCGACACACATTTTGAACTACCTCACTTTTCTCTAGAGAAACGATCAACTCCTCGGTCTTGCCCTATATACAACTAATTGGTTAGTACGCATGCCTAGGTGGGTTCTAAAAACTTGGTGTGCAACCGCCGCTTCAAGTTTTTAGCGTCGCTGAACGGATGGAGAATAGTATAGGTTTCAATTTGATAATCTAGAATAGGTCTATCTCACTAGATTCTATCAATGAGGATTTTACTTTTTCAGAAGCTTTTCTCTTAGTCTATCTTTTTCTTACTGTGTTTGTTGTAAAAGTCCATTGGCTAATTTCGCTCTTCACTATGGGAACTGATCCATCATCACCACTTACCAATATGGACTAAGGGTTCTATAGCTTACAAATCCTTGTAATCTTTCGAACCTAGTTGACCTTGCTATTCCGATGATGCAGTCGGACACTCTAATATGTTTAACCCCCACCAGTGAACCATAATGTTTGGATGAAGGAATTTGATCGAGGAAATTTTTTAAGAAGATATAGAAGCAAGATTTAGAAGGAGAAAATAGTGGAGGATGAAGAAGAGAATGACTTGGATGATGAGTATTTTAACAAATTCCCACTAGTAAAGAATTGGAAAACACCAATAAGGTTACTCTTAACGTACAATATCTCCCTTCTTTGTATAAGTGAAACTAACTAGATCTTAGGAGGGGGATTGTTAACGCCTTATTTGTACATATTTTTGTGGGTGGCGGTGGTGTATTTATTATTGGCAATTCTCGTAAATTTTGATACTTATTAGCAGTGAAATATGTGCAGGTTCACTTAAGATCATTTGAGCCAAGAGTAAAAGATCAAGTGTTTACTTTCAATAGATAGCAGTAAAATAAAGAAAAGAAATAAGTCTTAAGTACAAGACAAAGTGAGTCGTTTATCAGATGAGTCTCAAACCTCGTTCAAGACAATGCACGCCTGCAATTTCAAGCTTGTGTTGTTTACTTTCCAAGTTTTTTGAAAATTTGCTCCAAGTACCCTAGCAGTGAGCTGCTCTTCAACTACGAAGTTTAGCTTATAAACAGTGGCATCCTCTCAAACTATTTGTAACACACTAACTCATATTCTCTCTTACAACTCTTGATGTGTCGTTGTGTGGTGTATATTTTTATGATTTAAGTTTTAATTTATTATTTGCCAGACTAAACAAAATATCAACACTTTTACAGGCATTAAAGTAGTACGGGACGTAGAACACTTAAAGCAGATGGTTTTAATCTATCTCTGTAATTTAATAATTTTGGTTTTGCTTATCTATGTTATTTCTATTCTATTCTAAACCTTGGTACAGGGTCTAATCCGTCTAGGTTACGATGTATATAGGGTTTTTCATTCCTGAGAGACTAGCACGGTTTTGGTTGGTGACTTAAATCAGTTCAAAGGCCGTTTATCCGACGCCCTATAGCATAGGTAACAAGATAGAGTATAGAGCTGTAGAGCCTATATTTTTGATAATATTGTTTTTTCACTGTTTGTTGACAATTTTATAGGTTGGGCTTGGTGTGGGTAGTGCATATGGTTTCTTCGTGCGTTGCGGTATGTGCTTTTATGTATTTCGCGAGGCGGGTTCAAGCTTACCGTTTTCTAAGTGTGACAGGAAGGAGGATACAATTTATTGCTGCAGCCGATTAGCTGAAGGAGTGGTGTGGTTGAGTAGAGTTGTAGTTGGGTGTATGCACTTTGGGGTGCGTGGGATCCAAGTGCGATGATTGCGGGTCCAACTGTACGCGGAATGGGTGGCGTGGTATACGATGTGAGGTCCTCGGGGCGTTCGTGCACTATGGTATTGCTGTTCGGGTGGCGGGGGTAGTAGCAGAGGGGCGCCGGAGTGGATTCAAGAAGTTGCTTGTTTCATGGGTCATTTTCACTAGGTGTATAGGGGATGACAGTTGATGTTGTGAAGTGCGAGGAGCAGCAGGTCAGAGGGGAGGGGTACAGGGCTAAGGCACGGGGGGGGGAGGAGGAGAGGGAGGGAGACGAAGGGGAGAAGCGAGGGGCGCCAACGTAAAGCAGAACGAGGGATTGGGGAGGTGGCAGGTGAGGGAGGTTAAAAACAGTTGATCGCCGAGTAGAGGACGCGTTGAGGTGAGAGGGCAGCGAGGTAGTAGCGGAGGAGGCAGGGTAGAGCCGGTAGGGAAGGGTAGGGGCAGGGAGAGGGTGGGGGGGGGGAGGGAAAGAGGAGGTTAGGAGGGGGAGACTGAGGAGAGGGGTAGAGGGTGGAGGAAGGTGGGGACGAAGCGGAAGGAGTGGCAGAGAGAGCAGGAGAGAGGGGGCGGGCGCGAAGAGGAGTCGGTAAGATCGAGGGAGCGGGTCAGTCGAGGTGGAGTAGGGTGAGAGACGTAGGGTGTAGTGTGGGGGGAGCAGGCGAGAGATAGAGAGGGCGAGGAGGAGAGAGAGAATGAGGGGGGTAGAGGCACGAAAGTAGGGAGTGAAAGAGATGGACGGCGGGTAGAGCGACACGGGGTGTGGAAGGGGAGGAGCGCGGGGGGTGAGTGAATGAGCGGACAGCTAGAAGGTTTTGAAGGTGGGGGCGCGGCGACAGACGAGAGACAAGTGGTGGCGGAGTGGGATGGCGAGAGTCGAGCGGTCGTTACGCGGGGCAGGGGTGGGAGGTGGGGGGGCAGGGGCAGAGGGGGAGCGGGATGGAGGGCGGACGGGGGGCGGGGTGAAGTAGAGTGGAGATAGAGGGGAAGAGTCAGGGTAGTAGGTAGGGAGGGTTAGCGCGGGGAGGGCACAGTGGGAACGAAGTGTTAGGTTGGGACGTCGGAGGGCGGGACAGTAGGACGTGAAGGAGAGCGAGGTTGGAGAGGGAGCTGAAGGGAAAGGCGCTGGGGGGGAAGGCGGAGGCAGGAAGGGAGGGCGCCTGAGGCGCGAGCCAAGAAGAAGATATGCGGAGGCAGAAGGTGCTCGCGCGACAGAGGGGGGGAGAGAGGAGCGGAGAGTTACGGAGTCAGTAAAGTCGGTAGAGAAGACCGCTGTAAGAAGGTAGGGGTTAAAGGAGTAGGGGAGGGGCGGCCACGTGCCCGGGAGAGAGTGGGTAGAAAGAGGCGGAAGAGTGTAGGAGACAATGACAGTTTTGGTGTTGAGAAAGAAACGAGGGGGAAGAAAGGGAGGTGGGGAGGTCAGAAGGAGAGTGGGAGGGCGGCCAGTGGAAGGGAGAGGGAAGACGAGACGAGATGGAGAGAGAGGGGGGTCCAGAGAGGGCGGAGGAGGGAGATAGGAGCAAGGGAGTAGAGTCGAGAGGTGAGGAGAGAGCAGGTAGAGGGGAGCACGGGTTGGGGGCGGGATGAGGCCTTTTTGTGTGGGGGAGACGAGTGTCGGGCCGGACGCAAGGCGCAAAAGGGCAAGAAGATGGCTAGGGGTGGAGAGGTGGAGAGAAGTAGAGAAGGGACGAGGTGAGGGACGTGAGGGCAGGCCGCGTGAGGGCGGGGGGGGGCGGGGGCGAGGGGGGCAGACGAGAGGCAGGGGGGGGAGCGAGCTACAGTAGATGGGCGACGGGTCGGGCGACGGATAGCGAGCACGAGGTTGTAGGAAAATTGTAGGGTGAGACAGGGGGTCGGGGGGCGGGGACGGAGGTGCGGAGAGAGAGTGGCCAGAAGCTCGAAGGGTGGGGGGTACGAAGCAGATGGGCGGTAGAAGGGGGGAAGGCTGTGGGCGAGGGGGGTAAGAGGAGGGGGAACAGGGGAGGAGGGTGTAGGACGGGCGGGGGCAAGGGGGAGGACTACGAAGGCAAGGAGGGTGTCGTGAGGGCGTGCCAGGAGACCTGGAGGGGAGGGGAGGGGGGTAGAGGAATGAACGGGGCAGCAGCTAAGGGTGAAACGTGGGGAGGAGTGCGCAGGAGCGGAGGTGTGCACAGGAGGACGAAGAGAAGAGTGAATGGGGCCGAGGAGAAGAGGGCGGGGGAGGGAGGAGCGTGGGTAGACGGGTAGTAGGGGACGCGGTGATGGAGATCGTGGAATGGAGGGGCGGTATCGGGAAAGCGGGGAACGGCGAGGATGAGCGAAGGGGCGAGCGACAGGAGGGGGAGGGTGGAGTGGTAGGAGAAACAGGTCAAGAGAAGAGTGAGGGAGACCAGAGGGCCGGGTAAGCGAATGAGAGACGGCGCGCGAGGGGACCAGAGGGTGCGCCACATGCGACGACAGGGTCGGTACGTTGGAGGAGGGGGAGATCGTAAGGGGGAAGTGAGAGGTGAGGGGAGAAGAGGCGTGGGAAGGGAAGGGGAGAACGAGGGACAAAGAAGGGAAGCGCAAGGGACGGGGGGCGGTAGTGGTTCACGAGGAGGTGGGTCGAGTGAGAGAAGGGGATGGGAGAGTCAGCGATGTCAGGCCAGGGGGTAAGGGGCGAACAAAGGGGGGGGGACTGAGGGGGAGCGGGAGTGGAAGGTAGAGGCAGCGCGGGGAAGGGAGAGGACAGGGAGGCACGACATGTACTGAAGCAGGGGTGTGCAGTGGGGGTACAGGGGAGCGCCGGTCGGGGTGAGACGCAGGGGCGGGTGTGGCAGCGGTGGGTGGGAGGTTGATCGGGGTGGGCGCACGGAGACGGCGTGAAGGTACAAGGTCGTGGACGAGGCAGGCGTGCGAGCGAACACAGACGGTCAGGGGGGGCAGCAGACGAGCGGGGCGGGGGCCGGGCGGTCCGGGGCAGATAGCGGAAGGGGGAGGCCGGCAAGCGGCTGAGTCGTCGTGCGCGCAAACCTCACGCACGCTTCCGGGGCAGGGCTCTCTCTCCTTTACTCTTTTCCTTCTTCTTTCTTTTCTCTCTTTTTCCTCTCCTCATTACTCCTACATTCTTTTCTCCTTTCTTACTTCTTTCTCTATTTTCTCTACTTCTTCTCTTCTTAGTCTTCTTCTTAGTTTCTTTCTTTTTTTCTTTCTTATCTTTACACCTCCTTCTTTTTCCTTATAGTCTCTTTTTCTTTCTCTAGTTTTCCCTCTTTATTTCCGTTACTCTTTCCCTTTTTTCTACCTTTCCCTTCTTCCTTTATTTTTTTACTATTTCTTCTTAGCTTTTTATCTCTCTTCTCACCTTTTTTTCTTTCCTCTCCTCTCACTACTCTACCTTCTTAGACCTCTTCTTCTACTCTATCCTTTTTTTTTTTTTTATTTATCCTTCTCTTATCCTTCCTTGTTCTTCCTACTCCTTTTCTTCCTATCTCATACCTCTTCTCCTTCTTTTTTCCTCTCTTTTCTCTCATCTTCTCTCCTTCTCTTCTCTTCCTCTTCCCCCTCTCTCTCTCTCCTTCCTTTCTCCTCTTATCCTCCTCTTTTTTTTATCTTTCCTTCTTTTTATCCTCTACTATTTTACTTCTTCCTCTTTCTCTTTCTTCTATTTTTACCTTCTCTTTTTTTTTCTTTTTTATCTCTTCTTTTTTTTTTCTCTCTCTTACTTTCTCTTTGTTTTTCACTCATTTTTTCTTTTTTCATATTCTAAGTCTATCTCTTTTATCCTTCTTTCCTTTTTTTTCTTCTCCATATTCTTCTTCTTCCTTACTTCTCTCTCCTCTTTTCTTCTTCTCTCTCTTTTTCTTCTTCCTTTCTTTTTTCTTTTCTCTCTTCCCTTTCTATCTCCCTTTTCTTATCTCTTTCTTCTTCTTTTTTAGTTCTCCCTCTTTCCTTTTCTCCCTCTCTTTTTTTTATCTCTACTCCCCTCTCCTTTATTTCTTCTCTTTCCTCTTCCCTTTTCATCTCCTTTCTTTCCTTTTTCTTTTTCTTTATTTCCTTTCTCTTTCTTTTCTACTACTCTTTTTTATTCCTTTCTTTCCTTTTCCTTTCTCCTTTTCTTTTTTCCTCTTTCCTTATCTTCCTATTATCTTTCCTTTTTTTTTTCTTACTTTTTAGTTCCTTCTCTTCTTATTTCTCCTTCTCTCTCCTTACTTTATTTTTTCCTCCTTTCCTTCTCTCCTTTTTTTTTCCTTTTTTTTTCTCTCCCTTCTATTGTTTTTTTTTCTACTCTCTATCTCCTTTTTTCTTCTCTCTTTTCTTCTGTTTCTCTCTTTTATTTTTTTCTCTTACTTTTCTTCTACCTTTATCCTTCTTCCCTCTCTTCCCTTTTTCTTTTTTTTCTCCCTTTTCCTCTTTATTTTCCTTTTTCTTTTCTTTCTCTCCTTTCTTTCTCTTTCCTCTTCCCTTTTCTTCTCTCCTCTCTCTTTCCTCTTTCCTTTCCTTTACTTTCCTATTCTTCTATTATTCTCTCTTTTTTCTTCTTCTCTTTTTTTTCTTCTCATCTCTTTTTAGCTCTCCTTCTCGTTCTCTTTTACTTCTCCTTTTCCTCTTTTTCTCTTATTTTACTCTTTCTATCTCCATCTTCTTACTCTTCTTTCTTATTACTTCTCTTACCTTTCTCTTTATTTTACTTATCTTCCTTACTCTCCTTCGTCTACTTCTCTTCCTCTTTTTCTCTCTTAGCTAGGACACAGATTTAGCAGGAAATATTTATGATACTATGATTCTAGATGTCTAAATTACAATATGGAGAGCTAACCCAGGACTCTTAGATTACTTGTTCTTTAATCACTAACTCTAGTGAATGATAGTTCATTACAAAAGGTAGGTTCACAAGTAATAAATTGATTAACTAAACAATAATTCAATGATAAATCAAGAAATCGAGCATAAACAAATACCAACACTTTAGTTCTTTTTAATAATGGGCATAGCCGAAGGTATTAGCCTTCAAACGGCATAAGAAATACACAGAGCAACTAATTTAGCCAAGGTAAAATAACACAGACTTGGGGTTAACGAATGATACCCAAAACTAAACGATTTTACTAAAACTAGTACTATAAATTACACGACTGTTCTCATATGGATTTTGATTAGCGTTCTTGAACTTTCTGCTCTTTTCTCCTCTGAAAAATAAAAAAAATATCGACTTTTATGTTTAGGTGATCAAGAATATGATTTAGCACCCTCAAAACTTGTTTTTGAGTTTTGTATTTATAGGGTCTGGAAGTCTGTTCGATATGGCGTATCCAAGGGATTGGATACGGTGTATTAGAGTTTCTTAGAGTAGGGACCCGGTTAGATATCTTTCCAGATATATTTACTATATCTTGAATACGGCGTATTGTGTTCTTATAGGATATGGCGTATTGAGCTTGTTTCCTTCGTGGTCTTTGGTGAGTGCAAGCACAGATACGATGTATCTTCCTTAATGGATACGGCGTATTGGTAGTCAGAATCATAAATCTTCAAAATATATTCGTTTAAGCTCCAGATTGCGCGCCTTTTGCTAATATTCACCAAGTACTCCATAATTACTATAACTCTCAAATATAAACGATTAAGTAACAATTCTTTGCAATAACTATACAAAATGGGTTAATAACATGGGATAAATGATGTTAAATAAATGTGTATTTGATGTCATCATATACCCCCCCCCCCCCACTTTGAATCCTAGCTTGTCCTCAAGTAGCTTTAGAGTTTATAAAAAATGTATCCCTAAAGGGACTATTTTTCTGTTTTTAATGCATTTATTTGATCTATTACAAGTATATAACCAAACACCTCACGAAATAGGAAGACAAAAACACTCAAATTACTCAACTAATCTATGTGGTAACATGTAACTAATTCGCTTAATTGCCTGGTCGTGACGGAGTATTTCTATCCATAAGCTTGGCAAGGAGACACATTCGTCCACAACTTAAAGCAAGGAGTAACATGTTTATTAAAGGTAAATATGGTTTTTGTATGGAAGGCTTACGATGGATTATTCTACAATCTTTCACAGATTGTACCACTCCAACAGGGCAGCTGAAGCACACATACATGGCCGTAACGACGGAATAGACATGTATGTTCGATCACACCCTATTCAAATTTAACCCAACGTTCAGGATGAAGACAAGAATGATATAGGGTTTTGAACCTTTTACTTCTTAACAAAAAGGTCGTTTAAACCAACGAGGCAGCCTAAGACCATGCATACATGGCCCGTAACGACGGAATAGACATGCAACGCTCAAAACAAGTCCTTATTCGCCGTAAAACAAGTGGCTAATCATTCAGGTGAGAGGGGAAGTAAATTGTTGTTTATATAAAAAGCAGAAAAGAACAAATAGAATTAAGACTAAGATACAAGTTGCTATGACACACTTTTTCCCAAATCGTTACCATGATAAAGACACGACTATTTACAACGTCTTGATCATAGATCAAGACAACACCCTAAGGTTGGCGTTATCGTAAGGTAAATTTCAATCATCTCAAATTTGACATACTCTACAATGTAAGTGTGCGATATCTTCCCTTTGTACATTCTTACTCATTGGTCGATTTGTATCAATGAATAATCGATCCTTCATGTAATTCCTTTGGTTCTTGCTTTGCGAAACGATTATCTTCAAACTTTCTTTCTCTCTCTTTTTGTTATATTTTTTTCTCATTTTTTCGATTATTTTTTACCTAACTATATACGAAACTCAGAATAGTTTCACCATCTTCACGATCATAATAATTCCAGAAAATTCCTTCGATTTAGCTCCTTTTCGTTCTCGGGACTCATCCATTAATTGACTCACCAATTAATTCGTGATGGTGTAAAACACATGAGTTTTGACTATAAATATACACTCCCATTTGCAATGTGTAAATTTTCAACAGCACTAAAAGATAGAATCAATGCTCCATTAAGACTCAGAAATACAAATTATTTACACTTTTAAGCAAGTAGCTACTGTAAATTAAATTAATCTACAGTAGGTTAAGGTGTAAGGGTGTAATGTAATGATACAATATAATTGGTATGTTAGTTTCCGTAAAAGTTTAGCTGTACGAGTTGTTCTAAGTAGATCTTCACTCTAAAGGAGAGAGTGGAAAGGGTTTTAAAACTAGAGGTTAACTTAACTGGTGTTAGTTAGTTAATAAACACATAGATAGCTTTTTTGGGTGTAATTCTAAAAATTTACCAATGTAAAAATGTTAACGCAATATTAAATCATAATACTCATTATTGGTGGTCTCGTATAGATTATACAAGACCAGGTTCTAAAGTCTACTTACTCACTCGGCACACTTCATATTTTATGAATTTGGGTAAACATTTTCGGAAACGGATTGGCTAAATTCTCATAATAATCTAACAAGGGTTTATTGTCGTGCGGGTTATGTATCAAGTAATTTTACAAAAGTATGCTTGAATTTTTTTTAATTTGAGCATAATTTAAGCAATTTTAATCTTTTTAATGTGAAATAATAGGACAAACGTAAAACATTTAATTCCATCCCCCACTTGGAATTATACACATACGTCTCGTTTGTATAGAGTGAAAATTTAAAAAATACGGGATTTAAAAAGAATTAGAATGAGAAACTCCCCTGATATAATGCTCGGTAGATTCTCCAGTTTGTGTTTATGAGTAAGATTGTGTGTTGAACATAGATTGTGTGCTGGAAAAGCGTCTGAATCCTAGCACGAACAGCACACACAGAATTCCAGAAAATATGCATTCCACCAACTTCGTTGATATTTCTTTCACGAGGTCCTGTATAGAATATAAAAAAAACATGTGCATTCCTATCTTGGTACCTACGGTTAATTTTAAACTAAACTAAACAAAATACGGGTCAGTTTTGGTGGATACAGCGTATCAGGTTAGTGAATACGCCGTATTCCAGAACTGACAATAATGTTTTTAAAGTGCAATAAAAAATAAAGACTGATAACATCCAGACAATCAATATGCCGTATGGTATGGAGCGGATATGCCGTATTGATGCCTGGGAAGACAAACTCGATAAAATTAAATAACAATCCGGGTTGTCTCCGGGGAAGCACTTTTGTTTATAGTGAAGTCTCTAAGTTAGACTTTTCTTCAGCTTCCACACATTTGAAATCATCTCTCTTTCCCATTCTTGCATTTAGTATGAATATTCTGCTTGCTTTCATAACATATTCATGAACTATGGTGCTGAACTTACTGCCAGACTTGATTTTATCATACACAAACAAATAAACGTCATACCATGATATATACCCAAAAATATGAGAACTTGTTTAATAGTTAGACACATCACGACATGAATAATAATAAATGTATAGATAGATACAAAAGATAAGGATATGAGGGATCATGGGTCTGGCTGCTGTGGGTCCTGCTATGCTGCGGAGGTACTGGCCTCGCTGGTCCTCTGTCTGGTGCGTCTCTAGAATGCTGCAGGTGAGCTCCCTTGGAAAGTCTCATCGGATTACTAGTATGTCAGCCCACTAGCATCCATTAACTGTACCATACACGACATCATCCATGTGGAGAATCTCCCCTGATCGGTCATCGATCTCTCTACAAGTCCCACATAAGGTCCTGACATCTCTACGTAGTCCCTACACCTCATCCTCTAGTCTCCCTAATCTCTAAGGCATAGTCCTAGCAGCAGCTAAGGGTGGTGGTGGTGGTGGCTGCTGAGGTGCCTACACGGGTGCTGAAATAGCCTGGTCACCCTCATCAGCAAAAGGAGCATCTTCAGCGATAGCACGGGCACCAGCCGTAGCATCGGGCTACCTCTCTGGTCCTATGTCCACCCAGGCCAATGTATCATCAACCTCCATACATATTTGTAACCTCACCAGCTCACCCATATCAATAATCGGAAGTTCATGGGCAATAACCGTTAATCCTCCAAGTATCTCCGCAGTCAGGAGTCCAAAATGCCCAGCCAATCGAGCTACAAACTGCCCACCAGAAATATAAGCCCTGCTCTTCCTCCTAGAGGCAAACAATCTCAAATACCTAGCCAATAAATAAGTGACATTGACCGAGCCAACGTCTATCCCTCTCAAATAGAACAAATTCATCACGGTCACTTTCTTAGGTGCCTGACTCCTCCCAGCAATATTGTGTGCCATCATCCGATGGCAAAGTCTCAATACCGGTTCTCTGATCAAAGTGTAGAAAGGGGGAGGTCCTAGGAAATCTCCATCAGTCAAAATATCCCTCCAATAATCATGTAGATCCCCCTTCCCAGGGATCATCCTCTTACTCTCACTCTCACTCTAGTACCTAGAAAAACCAGGGGACTGCATCACCTCCCCGATGTGTAATCCTAATGCCAGAATAAACTGCCTCCAACTCAATCGTCTCCTAGCTCTGCCTAACTAAAACTGAATAGTAACAGGAGCATCCAAGTCAAGCAGTACCTCACCAAATCTCAGTGTGCTAAAGAACTCCAGAACGAGCTCCTTAACCAGAGGTCCCCTAGTATCAAACAGCCTCCCCTAGGCTCGACTAGTGAATACAACTACACCGGCATCATCACGGTGCTCCATAACCATCCTAGCAAACAAACCATCCTTCATAAGCTCGAGCATCCCTAGAAAATCCACAACCTGAACCCTGTGTATCTCCCGACTGTAAATCCTCTCCAACCTCTCCTCGAAGTCAGCAATATCCGCTTGGATAGTTGGACAAGTGGACTACTAGTGTATAAACTACCATTAAGCGGTAAGTAGGTAAAGTCTCTATGATCTAGTGTTTAACAAGATCACCATTGCCTTAATCCCTAAGATAGATTATAATCAGCAAATAAGGATGCTTTATGCGGATGGTTTAATTATGATAGAATTAATGTATCTAGGTCTTAGGATGATGTAACGCCTAAGTCTTAAGAATGATATGCCACCTCGAGAGAAGAAATCATTGCACTTAATAAACAAACCAACTTTCTAATCGGATTAATAATGGTTAATACAGTTTTCTTATATTTGGCTCGATCACTCTTTTATCTTTTGTTAATTAGCTCGCGTGGGTTAAAGTGCCTTGAATTGATTGTAGTCACCAACCAAACCATGCCAGTCTCTCAGGCTGAATCCCCCCTTTTCCTATTAGAATTAGGATTAAGACTGACATAGGTTTAGAATAGAATAGAATTAACATTGTTAGCCTCAAAATATTGAGTCAAACAATGGAAGTTCGTTCATTAATTATATTAGGTCTCGGTCATTAATTAATATACGTTGTAATAGGCTAGATGGGTAAACAGGCTCTTAAATGTAAGCTAACCGGTTACGCGTATCGGGCAAAAGCCCAAGCAATCCTGAGCCCGGCCCGTAGAATTACTAAAGGCATGAAATCCTTTTAGTTTTGATATATACACCTCACCAAGGAAGGTAAGGGGTTGGTCATTTGTAACTTACACATTTGCAAGTAAACAATCTCATTCTCTTACTTTCTCTCTACAATTCTTATCATCATCCTATCTTACTTTTCTTGTTCATCATAATGAAGTGAAGTGATTCTTGGATTACCGACATTTGGTATCAAGAGCCTCAAGTAGATCGTGGTTGTTTTGTGGTTTTAATAAGCTTAAAAATCAAATTTTCGTGGCTTATTTAGAAAATAAGTTCTCGGCTTAAAAAAAAATTGGGCTTATTGGTTTGTTTTGCTTATTTACTTCTTGCTTCACTTGTTCTACACCTTCCTGTGTTTGATTCGTGCTTATAAGCTCAAAACTTCATGGCTTATTTTTTCTTTTCGTGGCTTATTTCTTTAAATAAGCTCACGTCTTTTTTTTAAGATTCTTGATTGTTATTTGTTTCATGTTCTTGCACAAAACACTCGTCCTTCTTGTTTAACTTCAAACTAGTCACATCCTTGCATTTCTTGTTGCTTATTTTTGAGCTTATTTCCGCGTATTTTAAGCTTATTCCAAGCTTATTTTCGTGGCTTATTTGTGTTCTGTCTTATCTTTTTTTTGTGGTCCCAAACCGGTCAAAAACAAAAGACCAAGATCCACAATTTGTGTTTACAAAGAAAGGGACACCTTGTTTTCTAGTATGCGGGAAAGTAAATATTGGGTTGCCTCCTAAAAAGCGCTTTTCTTTATTTACGAGTCTTGTAGCTAGACTCGAAATCACACGTCCTTACTTGAATTATTCTTTGTCTCCCATCATTTCTTTTTATAATCTCATTAAATGCCTAATTCCTCTCCTATTACCTCCGTCTTGCATGTACTCATCTCCAATGAGTAAGCTTTGATAGTAGTGCGTCCTTCCATGGCCAAAGTTTTCTTCATAGGTGGACGGGGGTATGGAATCGGTGCTCAAACCCGTAAGTCGTGTTTGCTTAAATATTTCCATGGTGTGAGGCATTTTAAATGTAATTTTCTCATCATCCTATTTAAACATGACCGTTCCTTTCTCTATATCATAGACAAAGCCGGTTTCATCTATAAAGGGCCTTCCAAAATCCATTTGTCCAAGGTGGGGATCAATAATGCTAGTGGTATCTTCCAATATCATAAAGTCGCATTCGTAGGCGAAGCTTCCTATGAAAATTTTTAGACTTCTTACTCTTCCAACAAAGTTAATAATTTTATTAGGGTTTGACGGTTTCTGCCTTGATCTAAGCCCATAAGTCATGATCCGATTATATCGACACCTAGACATGACATTGATTGGTGATTCTAGGTCTATGTAAGCATGCCTCTTAAAGAAGTGTTCGATTATGCAGGAAATTTTGATGTTGTTCAGGCTTCCGGCTCTTATTCTTGCTTTTACCCACGGGGGTCGAGGATTCTTTAATAGCCATTCATGATGTGTTAATTCCTCCATAGTTGGGAACGGGTTAAAATATTCACCATCTTTATCCTCTTTCTCCTCTTCGAGTATTTCTTCAATTTCCTCATCAGTTTCTATTTCACTTTCTTCTTCATCAATTACCTTTTTTACTTCATCCTTCGCTTCCTTTGTTATGTTGTGGCCATGTTCGGGTGTGATGTCTGTCGTGGTTTCTCCTTCTTCAGCTTCACTTTCCTTACTGAGGATGACAATTGAATTGACAAAATGAACGCGCTTTGGGGCTGATGGGTTCTTGTCTAGTTTAATTATTGATGTGGGGGAGAGGTATTTTAGGGAGAATAACTTTGATGGGCTTTTGATTCCCTTTCTTCTAAGCTCCTCCATCTTAATATGGCTGATTGAAGCAGTATTTTTGGAAGCCATGGAGTCTCCTGCAGATTTGGGGACAGGTGCGTCATTAAGCTTTTTAGAAATAATTTTCCACAGAAGATTAATCTTTCCAATCATGTCGTCTTGTTGTTGTTCGAGTTGGGTTCTTAGGTGAGATAATCTCTTCTCTTGGGGAGAGTCGAAATCATCTAATGCCTTTTCAAGCTTCATTTGGTAATTAGACGAATGAGTAGAGATCGAGCCATTCTGTGGGCTCGTGAATGTTTGAGTTCGTTCCCAGTTAAAGTTTGGTTTGTCCTTTCAGGTGTTGGTGGTTTCATTGAAATTCCTTGGTCCTTGGTTAGTGGTGAATTTCCTATTTCCCATATCGTGGTTACGTGAGGATGCGTATTCGACAAAGGCTTGTTCAGGATCTTCCATGCAATATTGAGTGTCGTGAGTAGGTTGTGTTGGAGCAAGATGAGCTTCCATCAAGCGTTGGACTTGATTTTTGAGCTCGATTAGACGAAGATCGGATGTACTCGGCACATCTTGAGGCAAAGCGATTGCCTTGACCGACTTAGCAAAATCCCTTGGGTCGTTCCAACTTTCGTTGTCATAGAGGGCGAGGTCCTCTAATAATGCCCAAGATTCTTTGGCGTTTCGGTCACGAAGCTTACCACCGGCCGATTGGTCAATGGTTCGTCTCGTGATGGGATTGACATGGTCATAAAAAATTTGGACTTGAAGCCAAAGGTCTATGCCATGATGAGGGACTTTTTGTAATAAGTCCTTGAAACGAGTCCATGCTTCTGAGAGAGATTCTCCACTATGTTGTTGGAACATCAGGATATCATTGCAGAGTTTTGTTGTACTTCCCGATGGAAAGAAATAAGCAAGTAAACGAGTGGATCCTCCCATGTGGTGATGGATCCTGCTAGAAGACGTTCAACCCAGTTGCTAGCTTGATCGCAAAGGAAAAATTGAAATAAACGCAGGCGCGTTCTTTTCCTGTTTTCACCGTCAAGGTCAAGTGAGTCCACAAGTTTTAGGAAATCCTTAAGGTGTTGGTTTGGATCCTCGGACCGAAGTCCGTGGAATGAGCATCCGTTTTGCACCAACCGGATGGTGTCGGATCGAAGAGGTACCACGTTGTTTCCTATGGAGAGCTCAATGGTATTCATGTAGCCCTCGTGGCTAGGTTTGGAGTAGTCTCCAAGAGTACGGATAGGATTCTTGTCTCCCATGGTGGTTGACGAATATGGGTTACGATACAAATAACACAAAGAAAAGATAGACTATAAGAAAGCTAATATAATGAAAATAAAATTCTCACTTGAAAGGATTCAAGCGAGTAAAACTAAGTTAAATTATGATCAAAACCTAACTATTCCCTAGAAGCGACGCCAAAAACTTGACACAGTCGTCGTAAGGGACTTCTACAAGAAATTTTACAGCTCCCTAGGCAGAGTACCTAACCGTTGTAGTAGTAGCATAGGCAAGACTCGGGGGTTGTTATCGTTCTTTAGGGGAATAGGTTGGGAAGCTTTGATCACAGTCTAACAGAATTCTAGGGGTTGAGAGAAGATTATTTTTGTATTTTTATATTTATAAGAAAGTAGTAAAATCATATGTTTGAGAGGTTTGGTTGGTTTTAGCTATTAAACTAAATAATAAACTACGCCAATAGTGATAACAATATAATATAAAGATTGTATTTATTTAATCATGTATTACTCCCTAGATTGCTTCTCCTAGTGTTGTTGCTTTATCACACTTGTGATGATCTATGTAATTATTTCCTAAGTCATGAACTGATTACACGAACCCGCCGTCTATTTAATATTCCGTTGAGGCAAAACACAAAGTAAGGTAGTATAAAGACTATTACCCGCCCCCCCAAAGTATATTAAATGCATTTGAAATATATTAAAAGTGGATTAACCATATTAAGGGTAAGGTAGTATAAAGACTGTTACCGATGATATCCTTTTTACACAATCATGTTTCCCTAGACATATTAACACCAATACAGATAAAAGCTGGTTTTCTAAAACCTAACATGCATATTCATC
This sequence comes from Tanacetum coccineum, assembly GCA_026074375.1. Taxonomy (NCBI): domain Eukaryota; kingdom Viridiplantae; phylum Streptophyta; class Magnoliopsida; order Asterales; family Asteraceae; genus Tanacetum; species Tanacetum coccineum. The sequence continues at coordinate 47,640 of BQNB010009776.1, forward strand.
ATAAGAAGCAACACCACTAAGATCTACATTTTAGGTTTCATACAATCATAAATGAATACAATAAGGAGTTTAGCAAAGCATGTTAAAGGTAATGCAAGAAAATTAAAGAATCAAACAACATGACATATTGAATGATTAAGATAGTCTTACTTGATTAAAATATGAATTAAAGGAGGTACAATAGGGTTTTGTTGCCCTAAAATCGTCCTAATAAGCTATCAAACGAACTAGGGTTTGTCCCCCTTTTTTACTCTAAAGTTACACACATAAAACCCTAATTTCGGGTTTGTATATATAGAAAAATCTTTGCGACGGCATCGCATTTTAATTGTGAAGCCGTCGTGAAGTAGAATATTATAGATCTTAGGTTGGGTCGTGCGAACTGACGCCATCATGCTTTCTTGTGACACCGTCATGGGATGAATTGTGACGGCGTCACGTGCATCTTGTGACGCCGTCTCCAGCCTCTGAGAACATAATTTTGAAAAATGTTGGTGTAGGTCCGTAGTCTTGTCCGTTTCTTCTCCAAATGAGCCCAAGTCACGTGTATTTCCTCCAAATGCCTTCCAAACGCTAAATACCTAAAAAGGAACGATTAAGTACCTATTTTGGGTATAAATGCACGATTTAGGGGGTTAAATGACCCTAAAAAAGTGTATAAAATGACACCTCATCAAAGGATAAGTTCATTACATTCTAGAATCTTACAATCCATAATTATCGTGACTATAGGGAATGTGATTCGGTCTTTCGGCTAAGGAAATTATGTCTCTATATGATAAGGTTTGAGAAATATCTACTTAGTTACGATGATTATAAATACGAATAAACATGACCAATACAACTCACATATACGCATGCAAAATATCATTAAAACATGTATACAATGAAATCTCATTGAGAATATAGAGAAGCGAAAAGAAGATAGGAATGGAAAGTGAAGATAAATTACAAAATTTTTAAGGTGACTATTCTCAGCATAGCATGGTCCTTCCTGAATTATACATAGGTGATCAGGCTATGCATAATTTAGGGACTAACGATGAAATGCTCACTTTGTCAAACTAGTGTTATGTTTAGAAATCTATATGGTATAACCGGTATAATTTATAAGGTAGCAAAACAATTTGCAAGAACGAAAACAAGATAGTTTATATGACGAATCAAGATATTTTGTAAGATAGCGGAAAATAGTTTACGAGGTGTTAGCAAAATCGTTTACGAGGAAGTCACGTAACGGTTTATTATGTACTAGTAAGGGGTTTATAGCATGGTAACAAATGGTTTACGAACTGACAACAAAATAGTTTATAAAATTACAACGTCATAGTTTATAAAAGGCAACGAAATAGTTTATAAGATGACAACAAAATGATTTTGTAAGATGACGTCAAAATAGTTTACGAGATGGTAGCTGGATAATTTATAAGATGATGACAATATGGTTTGTAGGAGGATAGAAAAATAGTTTATAAGATGATAGTAAAATGGTTTGTAAGATGACAGTGGAATAGTTTATAAGATGATACCAGGATAGTTTATAAAACGATAGTGAAATTGTTTATAAAATGGTAACAAATTCGAGGAGTAGCTTATATAAATTAATAGAGAGTTAGAATATAACAGACGAAATCGTCAGGACACATACGTTAATAGAGGATTTAAAAATAAAACATCCACACAATACAAAGAAATTCATTAAAAAAGTGCTAGTGCAAATCTCTTAGGGGATACAGTCCAAGAAGGCTTCGACTTAGATCTCACCATGCAAAGCATGAAAAATCTATCCTTAAGCATTAGCATGATATTTGACGACGTTGGAGTTCCCGTGAGCTTTTACCTTCCAAATCTGTTTCACACGGTTCACTTTAGACAAAATCACTCTTGTAATGTCCTGGCTTTCCACACTCATAATAAGTAACTTAGGTTTCTAATTTGCCACTGGTGGCCTCTAAGTCGTTATCGAAATGAGTGTCCTACAATCTCTAGTCATATGACCAGTTCTTTTGTAGTTGCTACACTTCTCAGTGCATGGCCTAGTGTGGTGAAACTTACGCTTGTTGCAGAAAGGTAACTTTCCTACATATCCATTTTTGTTATTTGGTCTAGCAATGTAAGCTCCCATGACCTTTTGTCGTTTTTTTGTTGGCATTCCTTGCCACCTTGGCTTCCTAATGTACGACTTAATCCATCGAGTCATGAGCCATGCAAATTTTTTCCTCATAGACCGCAATAGCTTTAATAGCATTAGCAATTCTTTGGGTTACAATATGCTCGATCCTCGTGGAACTCATTCCTTGTCTTGTTGTCATTATTTTCTTCAAAATCGAACGGAGTGACAAAAATAAAATAAGTCCAATTTCAAAAGTCGTGATTCCAAAAATGGAATGTTACGAGGTGACGAGTTAAAGTCGTATACGAATTAATCGGAATGTTTCTAGGCGCTGGTTCATGAGATGACATAGGTGATTCAATAGTATGGGGCGGGTGTTCCAACCCGTTTTCAGAATCGGATAGTAAGATAATCAGTGGAGTCGGCAGACTATGACAAGTTTCAAGGTTTTGTAAAACCGTGTTATGTAAAGTCATGAAAATGTTTTAAGGATCATCGTATAACTCACGATGTTTTAGAAATAAACGAGACCATTTTTTCACTCGCAATGTCTTAGAAATACACGAGACCATTATTTCACTCACAATGTCATAGAATAAGAAATGTAAACGTAGGGAAAGATAAACGCAGGGCAGAGATAAACTCATAGTAAAAGCACGTATAAGGCACACATTAACGAGCGTATAGGCAAAAAGGACGTATAGATAAGGATAATCACATAAGGATCATGTACTGGTTATAGACCAGACCTAGTATATACTACTTGGTTCTCTATAACCAGGCTCTGATACCAATCTGTCACACCACCAAACAAGGACTCGTCAGAATAGATAACTAGGGGCGTGACTGGTTATGGATATCTCAAACACAAGGTACAATAATGACCTCTAAAGGGGTACGTTTGAAATTCATACTTGTTACATTAATAAAATAGATAGTTTTACTTTCAGTCCAAAAAGAAGTTTAAAAATTTGCGGAAGCGAAATAAAAGTTTGCGAAATAAGTAACAAGCATGACAAATTTAAAAGTCTTGAAATCGGTAGACACATAGCAAGAAGACTTCATATAACACCTTGATCAAATATCTAAGCTAAGCACCTGAAAATATTGCTTAAAACGTCAACAAAAGTTGGTGAATTCATACGTTTAAATTTAACGCAAGAGTGTGGACCACAAGTTATAAAACGTATGTGACTATTATAACGGATACAATATCACACATAAAAGAAATGTTTACGTTGCACTAAGCTTATAAAACCGAAGCTAATAATGAAAGCAGCATATATAATCATGCCAAGTAAAGCCTTCCCTGACAAGTGTCCCAAACCAAAGATCACCTAAATAAAATGAAATTCGACATGACATACATCCGTTAATTGGTACCTCCGATACAACTAAGCGCTACTTACCCGAAGGGGGTTATTAGCCCCAATAGATCTATTTATTAACTTGCGCTTACTTAATCAACCAGTCGGTCATAGGTAATTAACGGTTCACGATGGTTCGGGCAATAGTGGGTTTGTACGCAAAACTTATGCAACACATAAAAAAGTAAGGATAACATAAAACTCTTGTGTCATTTTTAAAAGCAAGCAATTCTCTCACCCCAAATTTATGAAAATGTACGAAAAGCAGTAAAAGTGTAGAGCTATGAACTCACAGTATGCGGCGAACTAACGTAGCTAGAAGCATGATCATGTGGTGGTGTACAACTGTACCCGGTCATGACCTAGTAATAAACGGTTTGGTTCAGAATTGATACGACGTGAAATTATGAAGATGCATGAGAGTTTTCAAACGTAGTTATACTATTGTTTCGAAAAGTGTCTTAGTCTCATCGATTGTGTGGTGGTTTTAATAGTTTGACTTGATAAAATATTTCATAGTACGTCATATATATTATTTAAGGAAATAAACAAGAATGAATAAGGTTCGTCAATTTACCCGATATCCCAAATTAGCTATTTAAGACAATCCTTGAGATCAATATCTCTACGTTTTTAATCTACGTATTAAGTAATAGAAACTTTATATTTATAAAATTTTATAAAAATATATTTTTCGCCTTTTAATCGGGTTTCAAGAAAATAAGTTTTACAAAATATTTCTAAGTTTAAAGATTTTATAAAATTTTGGCATGACCCGTTCGTTTATATACGTTTTTCAAGGTCATAGACTTTACCCAAAATACTTTCCACATATATTTCGTATATCCTGACAAACGCCAAATCTCTATATTTTATCCAAAACTCTCTAACAATTCATTTTCTACAACAAGTCTATATAGTTAAAACGCTTAATATATAAATAAGTTATGTACATAAATAGGTTATAATATTAATAAGCCAACTTAGAAGTTTAAAAATAAGCAATAAGCCCTAAACAAAACAAGCCAAAACCTAATGAGTCCTTATTGGGCTTTTAGGCACAATAAGCCTTGATGAAAAATTCAAAATACAATAAGCCCAATACTAGCCCAATAAGCAAACAAATAAGCAAATACGACATTAGCTTATCTAATAAGCTATTAAAATAAGCCACAATAAGCCACGTCGTAAGCTTATAGCTCACGGTTTAGGCCTTGGTGTTGGGTCGTGGCCCCCAAAGCCAAACACATGAGTGTGGGCTTATTTATTAAGCCCGTTAAGCTTAAAACCTTATTAGTTACCAAAAAGAGCTACGAAAATAGGCTAGGAAATAAGATGAAACTTGGATAAGCTTAAAGTTCAAACCTTTTTGGTTTCCCATTTGGTTCGAACCATATATAAGCCCAAATAAGCACTTCAAGCTTATTAATAAGCCAAAAATAAGCAATAAGCTTTATAGAAAATATTTTTTATAAAAGTACAACCACAACAACACAACTAAACTTTCCCTAATTTTCTATTTTTAAATTTTCAAACCATATACAACCCTTATGAGGGTTTTGAAAAATTTAAATCTTTAATTTTTACAAAACGAGTTGTACAACTAGCATCTAGATATGATAAGAATCAAGGAAGTACAAGAAATTTATAGAAAGTATAAACTTATGAAGATGGTGGATTAGGAAGTGGTTAAAGGCTAATGAACAACCGAAATGATGTTTAAACACCCGAAATAATAAGAAGTGGATGATGTGTGTGTGTGTGTTTTTGGGGTTGGACGAACCAAGAGAGGGAAAAAGGGAGAGGATTTTGAGTTTGTGTGTATTTATTAAGAGAGAAAGTAAGATGGATGACTGAGGGAAAATGAAATGTATCTAGACTTAAGGTGTATGCACAAAAAAAGAATCCTAGGAGTAAAAAAAATATCAAGGGAACACCTAAACTAAAATTTAGGTGATGTGTTGGTGTTTGGGTGTGTGTGGCGTGACAAGGACAAGAGGAAGAAAAATATTTTTGATTTCTTATCATGCAAGATTGTATCCTATGAACATAGATATTTATTTACATACTCTTGATATTTTTAAACGTCATTTACGGTATACGTAGAAACTGAAAACGCCCGATAACTCAACGAAAAAATTTAAAAATTTAAACATCTATTAGAAACGTAAAAACACGATATTTGCCAAAAGACTACGTTAAATGGAAAGCCGAAACGCATTTGGTAACAGCTCTCAAATACACGCGGGTGAACTCCCCAGTTAAACGCAAAAATCAACACGTAATTAATTAAAGTCATACTAACGTACGAAAAAGTCAAATATAATAAACTAGAAATTTACGGGGTGTGACATCATTCCTCCGTTAAAAGAGCTTTGTCCTCAAAGCTTATGCCGTAGCATTCGACGTAGACGCAGGGTTTGTGAAGAGATGAGGATACTTTTTCAGCATTTGGTCCTCACGTTCCCATGATTTCGATCGGTTCCTCGATGAAGTGGTGCTTGTCATTGATATGAATTTCATCTAGGGGAATGACGAGCGATTCATCGAATAAGTATTTCTTCAGGTTTGACACGTGAAACATATTGTGAACACGCCTTAATTGTTCTAGAAGTTCGAGTCGGTAAGCAACAGTTCCAACTTTGGCCAAAATCTTGAAGGGTCCAATATAACGCGGGTTCAGCTTCCCCCGTTTGCCAAAACGTATCATCTCTTTTCATGGCGATACTTTTAGCATGACTCTATCCCCCACTTGAAACTCAAGGGGTTTTCGTCTCACGTCGGCATAACTCTTTTAACAATCGCGGGCGGCTTGGATTCGGATTTTGATTTGTTTGATTTTTTCCCGTAGTGTCATTAATAATCTTTAGGCCCGTGAGTTGACTATCTCCTACTTCAGCCCAACAAATAGGTGATTGACACTTACGGTCGTACAATGCCTTAAATGGTGCAGCCTTAATACTCGTATGATAGCTGTTGTTATACGAAACTTCTATCAACAACAAGTGTCTATCCCAGCCTTTTCCAAAATTCATCACACATGCGCGTAGCATATCTTCTAATGTCTGAATGGTCCTCTCACTTTGACCATCAGTCTGTGGATGATAGGCTGTACTCATATCCAGTCGAGTACCTAGGGCTTTTTTTTAAGTGATTGCTTAAAAGTATGATGTGAATCTACCATCATGGTCGGAGATGATCGAGATTGACACTCCATGCCTCGAGACTACTTCCTTTAAGCATTGTCTCGTTAGTTTCTCCATTGAGTCATTTTCTTTCATGGGCAGGAAATGAGCGAACTTAGTGAGTCGATCGACTATAACCCAGATGGTATCTTGTTCGCTTGTCGACTTTGGCAGCTTCGTTATGAAATCCATAGTAATATTCTCCCATTTCCATTAGGGAATCTCTGGTTGTACTAACAACCCAGAGAATTTTTGATGTTCGGCCTTAACCTTAGCATACGTTAAGCATTTAATGACATAAGTGGGGATTTCTGCCTTTATGTAGGGCCACCGATATAGCTCCTTAAGGTCATGGTACGTCTTATCTGATCTCGGATGAATAGAATAGTTTGACTTATGCGAATCGTGCATAATCACAGCTCTTAAATCACCAAAACACGGTATCTAACTTCTGTTCTTCAAACACAACGCTCTGTCAGAACGGGGTTCGAGTTTCCTAATCATACCACATAAGTCCTCAGTTTTGAAATTCTCTTCCTTCCTCGCTTCAGCTTGAGCGTTTAGAATTTGCACGAGAAGATTTAATCCTATAGTCATAACTAAGGCTCGAACTCGTAGGCTCTTAATTCTTTCCTTTCTGCTTAAAGCATCTGCCACTACGTTCGCCTTTCCCGGATGGTAATGTATCTCAAAGTCGTAATCACTTAACAACTTTAACCATCTCTATTGTCTCATGTTCAGCTTCTTCTGATCAAGGATGTGCTGCAAACTCTTGTGATCTGTGAATACGACGCACTTCGTACCATACAGACCGTGTCTCTACATATTTAGGGTGAACACTACTTCCCCAAGTTCAAATTCGTATGTAGTATAGTTCTTTTCATGAACCTTGAGTTGGCGGGATGCGTAGGCTATGACCTTCCTTCTGCATCAGAATCGAGCCCAACGCGTTGTAAGAAGCATCGCAGTAGATCACAAAGTTCTCACTTCCTTCGGGTAATGCCAAAATCGACGCACTATACAGTTTTTGTTTCAACATCTAGAAAGTAGCTTCCTCCCTTTCTCCCTAATTAAATTTCACGCTTTTTTGAGTCAAGTTCGTCATAGGCTTGGCAATTCTGGAGAAACCTTTGATAAATCGTCGGTAATATTTGGCAAGACGTAAGAATAGACGAATCTCAGTTGGAGTCTTGGGAGATGCCCAATCCTTGATTGACTCAATCTTAGCAGGGTCAACGTGAATGCCTTCACTATCAATCACGTGTCTGAGAAACTGTACTTTCGAGAGCCAGAATTCACACTTAGAGAACTTGGCATACAATTCCTCCTTCTTAAGTAATTCCAGTATTAACTTAAGGTGTTCTTCATGATCTTCCTTTATCTTGGAATAGATCAGAATGTCATTAATGAAAACGATCACGAATTTATCCAGATACGGTTTGCACACCCGATTTACCAGATCCATGAATACCGTCGATGCGTTGGTCAATCCAAAATGCATTACTTGAAATTCATAATGACCATAGCGTGTTTTGAATGTTGTTTTATGAATGTCTTCCTCTCGAACTTTGGGTTGGTGATAACCCGATCTCAGGTCGATCTTAGAGTAGATACTCGACCCTTACAATTGGTCAAACAAGTCATCGATTCTCGGTAGTGGATATTGGTTCTTCACAGTAAGCTTTCTCAATTCACGGTGGTCAATGCCCACCCCAAAGGATCCATCCTTCTTTTTGACGAACGATATTGGAGCTCCCCAAGGTGGGGAACTTAGCCTTATAAATCCTTTTTTGAGTGTTCTTACAATAGGCTAGACAGTTGTTGTAACCTAATGGGGCTAGTCTATAAGGTGACCGTGCTACAAGTGCAACATCAAGTACTAAGTCAATTTGTAATTATACTCGGCGGGTCAGTGAAAGTCTTGGCAAGTCTTCGGGAAAGACTTCTAGAACATCTCTCACGATAGGTACGTCCTTAATTCGCTTCGACTTTTTCTTAGTCTTCTTTTCGATGACCATTGCCAGAGAGACGTAGCACCCCTTTGAGTATATTTCTAAGTCTTGGTGCACGTGATGATACTTAATCTAGACACGCTTCTACTATTGCTTTTATTACCTTGAATTGTTAATGTTTCATTACCATAGGGGATACGTACGATCTTCTCATCACAAACAATGTCGACGTGATACTTCATAAACAAATTCATACTGATGATAACGTCAAAACTACCGAGTCCTACGGGCATTCCGTTAATGTAAATAAGTGGTTTAGAAAATTTAGCGCAAACCTCGAATTATAGAGTCGGTTCCTATTGTCTTCCCATCAGCTGGCTTTGTGGTGTCCTTAGTGTCTAAGGCAGTTGGAGCGATGTAACTTAGAAGGCTAAACTCGGCAGATATGAGGCTTCTATAAGCTAGGTTCCATGTACCTACAATAATTGCGTCTTTTTCTTTAACTCCAGGTCCGTTAGTAGTATCGCCAGTACAAGAATCTCATAATCTCCATGATTCCAACTCATTAAAAGGTAAGTCAATTAAAAGAGTTATCCTAGTTCCATTGGTTTTAATTCGAATAGAAGGATAAGTTCATTACGTTCTAGAATCTTATAATCCATAATTATCGTGACTATAGGGAACGTGATTCAGTCTTTCGGCTAAGGAAATGGTGTCTCTATATGACAAGGTTTGAGAAATATCTACTTAGTTATGGCGCTTATGAATACGAATATACATGGCTGATAGAACTCACAGATACGCACGCAAAATATCATTAAAACATGTATACAATGAAATCCCATTGAGAATATATAGAAGAGAAAAGAAGAAAGGAACGGAAAGAGAAGATAAATTACAAAAAATTTAAGTTGACTTTTCTCAGCATAGCATGATCCATCCTGAATTATACATAGGTGATCAGGCTATGTATAATTTAGGGACTAACGATGAAATGCTCACTTCGTCAAACTAGTGTTATGTTTAGAAATTAACTGGTATAGTTTATAAGGTAGCAAAACAATTCACAAGAACAAAAACAAGGTAGTTTATATGACTACTTAAGATATTTTGTAAGATAGCAGAAAATAGTTTACGAGGTGTTAGCAAAATCGTTTATGAGGAAGTCACGTGACGGTTTATTATGTACTAGTAAGGGGTTTATAACATGGTAACAAATGGTTTACGAACTGACAACAAAATAGTTTATAAAATGACAACGTCATAGTTTATAAAAGACAACGAAATAGTTTATAAGATGACAACAAAATGATTTTGTAAAATGACGTCAAAATATTTTACGAGATGGTAGCAGGATAATTTATAAGATGATGCCAAAATGGCTTATAAGAGGATAGCAAAAAAATTTATAAGATGATAGTAAAATGATTTGTAAGTGACAATGGAATAGTTTATAAGATGATACCAAAATAGTTTATAAAATGATAGTGAAATTATTTATAAAATGGTAACAAATTCGAGGAGTAGCTTATATAAATTAATAGAGAGTTAGAATATAACTGACGGAATTGTCAGGACACATACATTAATAGAGGATTTAAAAAATAAAACATCTACACAATACAATGAAATTCATTAAGAAAGTGCTAGTGCAAATCTCTTAGGGGATACGGTCCAAGACGGCTTTGACTTAGGTCTCACCAGGCAAAGCATGAAAAATCTATTCTTAAGCATTAACATGATATTTGATGACGTTAGAGTTCCCGTGAGCTTTTACCTTCCAAATATGGTTCACACGGTTCACTTTAGACAATCACTCTTGTAATGTCCTGGCTTTCCACACTCATAATAAGTACCTTAGGTTTCTAATTTTCCACTGGTGGCCTCTAAGTCGTTATCGAAATGGGTGTCCTACAATCTCTAGTCATATGGCCATTTCTTTTGTAGTTGTTTCACTTCTCAGTGCATGGCCTAGTATGGTGCAACTTACGCTTGTTATAGAAAGATAACTTTCCTACATATCCATTTTTGTTATTTAGTCTAGCAATGTAAGCTCTCACGACCTTTTGTCGTTTATTTATTTATTTTTATTTTTTGTTGGCATTCCTTGCTACCTTGGCTTCCTAATGTACGACTTGATCCATCGAGTCATGAGCCATGCGGATTTTTGCCTCGTAGACCGCAACAACTTCAATAGCTTTAGCAATACATTGGGTTACAATATGCTCGATCCTTGTGTAACTCATTCCTTGTCTTGTTGTCGTTATTTTCTTCAAAATCGAACGGAGTAACGAAAATAAAATAAGTCAAAATTCAAAAGTCGTGATTCCAGAAATGGAATGTTAAGAGGTGACCGTGTTCGAATTAATCTACATGTTTCTAGGCGTTGGTTCACAAGATGACGTAGGTGATTCAACAGTATAGGGTGGGTGTTCCAACCCGTTTTTGGAATCAGATAGTAAGATAATCAGTAGGGTTGACAGACTGTGACAAGTTTCAAGGTATTGTAAAACCGTGTTATGTAAAGTCATGAAAATGTTTTAAGGATCATCGTATAACTCACGATGTTTTAAAAATAAACGAGACCATTATTTCACTCACAATGTCTTAGAAATACACGAGATCATTGTTTCACTCACAATGTCTTAGAAAAAGCAATATAAACGCAGGGAAAGATAAACGCAGGGCAGAGATAAACCTATAACAAAAGCACGTATAAGGCACACGTAAACACGCATATTGGCAAAAAGGTACATATAGATAAGAATAATCACATAAGGATCACGTACTGGTTATAGACCAGACCTAGTATATACTACCTGGTTCTCTATAGCCTGGCTCTGATACCAATCTGTCACACCCCTAAACAGGGTCCTGTCAGAATAGATAACCGGGGGCATGACTGGTTATGGATATCTCAAACACAAGGTACAAGAACGACCTCTAAAGGGGTACGTTCGAAATTCATACTTGTTACATTAATAAAATAGATAGTTTTACTTTCATTCCAAAAAGAAGTTTTAAAAATTTGCGAAAGCGAAATAAAAGTTTGTGAAATAAGTAACAAGCATGACAAATTTAAAAGTCTTGAAATCGGTAGAAACATGGCAAGAAGACTTCGTATAACACCTTGAGCATACATCCAAGCTAAGCACCTGAAAACATTGCTTAAAACATCAACAAAAGTTGGTGAATTCATAGGTTTAAATTTAACGCAAGAGTGTGGACCACAAGTTATAAAACATATATGATTATTATAACGGATCCAATGTCACACATAAAAGAAATATTTACATTGCACTAAGCTCATGAAACCGAAGCTAATAACGAAAGCAACATATATAATCATGCCAAGTAAAGCCTACCCTAACAGGTGTCCCAAACCAAAGATCACCTAAACGAAATGAAATTCGACATGACATACATCTGTTAATCGGTACCTCCGATACAAGTAAGCGCTACTTAGCCAGAGGGGGTTATTAGTCCCAATAGACCTCTTTATTCACTCGCGCTCACTTAACCAGCCAGTCGGTCATAGGTAATTAACGGTTCATGATAGTTCGAGCAATAGTGGGTTTGTATGCAAAACTTATGCAACACATAAACAAGTAAGGATAACATAAAACTCTTGTGTCTATTTTTAAAAGCAAGCAATGCTCTCATCCCAAATTTATGAAAACATACGAAAAGCAGTAAAAGCGCGGGGCTATGAACTCACAATGTGCGGTGAAGTAACGTAGCTGAAAGAATGATCACGTGGTGGTGTACAACTGTACCCGGTCACGACCTAGTAATAAACAGTTTGGTTCAGAATTGATACAACGTGAAATTATAAAGATGCATGAGAGTTTTCAAACCTAGTTGTACTATTGTTTCAAAAAGTGTTAGTATCATCGGTTGTGTGGTGGTTGTAATAGTTTGACTCGATAAAATATTTCATAGTACGTCATATATATTATTTAAGGAAATAAACAAGAATGAATAAGGTTCGGCAATTTACCCGATTTCCCAAATTAGCTATTTAAGACAATCCTTGAGATCAATATCTTTTCGTTTTTAATCCACGTATTAAGCAATAGAAACTTTATATTTATAAAGGTTTAAAAAAAATATTTTTCGCCTTTTAGTCGGGTTTCAAGAAAATAAGTTTTACAAAATATTTCTAAGTGTAAAGATTTTATAAAATTTTGGCATGACCCGTTCGTTTATATACGTTTTCCAAGGTCATAGACTTTACCCACAACACTTTCTAAATATATTTCGTATATCTCGACAAACGCCAAGTCTCTATGTTTTATCCAAAACTCTTTCTAACAATTCATTTTCTACAACAAGTCTATATAGTTAAAACGCTTAATATATAAATAAGTTATGTACGTAAATAAGTTATAATACTAATAAGCCAACTTATAAGTTTAAAAATAAGCAATAAGCCCTTAACAAAATAAGCTGAAACCTACTGAGTCCTTATTGGGCTTTTAGGCCCAATAAGCCTTAACGAAAAATTCAAAATACAATAAGCCAATACTAGTCCAATAAGCAAACGAATAAGCAAATAAGCACTTAGTTTATAAAATAAGCTATTAAAATAAGCCACAATAAGCCACGCCGTGAGCTTATAGCTCACGGTTTGGGCCTTGGTATTGGGCCATGGCCCACAAAGCCAAATAAATGAGTGTTGGCTTATTTATTAAGCCCGTTAAGCATAAACCTTATTAGTTAGCAAAAAGAGCTACGAAAATAGGCTAGGAAATCAAACGAAACTTGGATAAGCTTAAAGTTCAAACTTTTTTGGTTTCCCATTTGGTTCGAATCACATACAAGCCCAAATAAGCACTTCAAGCTTATTAATAAGCCGAAAATAAGCAATAAGCTTTATAGAAAATATTTCTTCATAAAATTACAACCACAACAACTCAACTTCACTTCCCCTGATTTTCTATTTTAAAATTTTTGAACCATATACACTCTTATATGGGTTTTGAAAAATTTAAATCTTTGATTTTTACAAAACGAGTTGTACAACTAGCATCTAGATATGATAAGAATCTAGGAAGTACAAGAAAATTATAGAAAAGATAAACTTACTAAGATGGTAGATTAGGAACTGATTAGAGGCTAACGAACAACTAAAATGATGCTTAAACACCTAAAATAATAACAAGAATTTAACCCAAATAAACTTTAGCTTCAAAAATCATGACAAAAAATAAGAAGCGGATGATGTGTGTGTTTTTGGGGTCGGATGAACCAAGAGAGGGAAAGAAGGAGAGGAATTTGAGTTTGTGTGTGTTTCTTGAGAGAGAAAGTAAGATGGATGAATGAGAGAAAATGAAATGTATCTTGACTTAAGGTGTATGCACAAAAAAAGAATCCTAGGAGTAAAGAAAATATCAAGGGAACACTTAAGCTAAAATTTAGGTGATGTGTTGATGTTTGGGTGTGTGTGGCGTGACAAGAAGGACAAGGGGAGGAAAAATGTTTTCGATTTCTTATCATGCAAGCTAGTATCCTATGAACATAGATATTTATTTACATACTCTTGATATTTTTAAACGTCATTTACTGTATATACAAAAACTGAAAACGCGCAACAACTCAACGGAAAAATCTGAAAATTTAAACATCTATTCGAAACGTAAAAACGCAATATTTGCCAAAAGATTACGTTAAATGGCAAGCCGAAATGCATTTGGTAACGGCTCTCAGATATACGAGGGTGAACTCCCCGGTTAAACTCAAAAATCAACACGTAATCAATTAAAGTCATACTGACGTACGAAAAAGTCAAAGATTATAAACTGGAAATTTATGGGTTGTGACATCATTCCTCCGTTAAAAGTGCTTTGTCCTCAAAGCTTATGTCGTAGCATTTAACTAAGATGCAAGGTTTGTGAAGAGATGATGATACTTTTTCAGCATTTGGTCCTCACGTTCCCATGATTTCGACCGGTTCATCGATGAAGTGGAGCTCGTCATCGATATTAATTTCATCTAGGAGAATGACGAGCGATTCATCAGATAAGTATTTCTTTAGGTTTAACACGTGAAACGTACTGTAAAAACGGCATAACTGTTCCGAAAGTTTGAGTCGGTAAGCAACGGTTCTAACTTTGGCCAGAATCTTGAAGGGTCCAATATAATGCGGGTTCAGCTTCCCTCATTTGCCAAAACGTATCACCCCTTTTCATGGTGATACTTTTATCATGACTCTATCCCCCACTTGAAACTTCATAATTTTTTGTCTCACGTCGGCATAACTCTTTTGACGGTCATGGGTGGCTTAGATTTGGCTTTTGATTTGAATGATCTTTTCTCATAGTCTCATAAATAATCTCTGGGTGATCGACACTTACGACCGTACAACGCCTCAAATGGTGTAGCCTTAATACTCGTATGATAGTTGTTGTTATATGAAACTTCTATCAACGGCAAGTGTCTATCCATGCCTTTTCCAAAATCCATTACACATGCGCGTAGCAAATCTTTTAACGTCTGAATGGTCCTTGCACTTTGATCATCAGTCTGTGGATGATAGGTTGTACTCATATCCAGTAGAGTACCTAGGGGTTTTTTGGAAAGTGATTGCAAGAAGTGTGATGTGAATCTACCATCACGGTTGGAGATGATCGAGACTGGCACTCCATGCCTCGAGACTACTTCCTTTAAGTATTGTCTGGCCAATCTCTCCATTGAGTAATTTTCTTTCATGGGCAGGAAATAAGCCGACTTAGTGAGTCGATCGACTATAACCCAGATGGTATCTTGTTCGTTTTCCGTCTTTAGAAGCTTGGTTACGAAATCCATAGTAATATTCTCCCATTTCCACTGGGGAATCTCTGGTTGTACTAACAACCCAGACGGTTTCAGATGTTCGGCCTTAACCTTGGCACACGTTAAGCATTTACTGACATAAGTGGCGATTTCTGCTTTTATGTTAAGCCACCAATATAGCTCCTTAAGGTCATGGTACATCTTATCCAATCTCGGATGAATAGAATACTTTAACTTATTGCTACTCGTGCATACTCACAGCTCTTAAATCACCAAAACATGGTATCCAACTTATGTTCTTCAAACACAACGCTTTGTCAGAATGTGGTTTCAGTTTCCTAATCATACCACCTAAGTCCTTAATTTTAAACTTCTCTTACTTCCTCGCTTCAGCTTGAGCGTTCTGAATTTGCACGAGAAGATTTAATCCTATAGTCATAACTAAGGCTCGAACTCATAGGGGCTTAATCATTTACTTTCGGCTCAAAGCATCCGCCACTACGTTCACCTTTCTCAGATGGTAACGTATCTTACAGTCGTAATCAGTTATCAACTCTAACCATCGCCGCTGTCTCATGTTTAGCTCCTTCTGATCAAGGATGTGCTGCAAACTCTTGTGATTTGTGCATACGATGCACTTCGTACCACACATATAGTGTCTCCACATCTTTAGGGCGAATTCTACTGCTCCAAGTTCTAATTCGTGTGTAGTATAGTTCTTCTCATGAACCTTGAGTTGGTAGGATGCGTAGGCTATGACCTTCTCCTTTTGCATCAGAACCGCGCCCAACCCGTTGTGTGAAGCATCGTAGTAGACCACGAAGTTCTCATTTCCTTTGGGTAATGCCAAAATTAGCGCACTACACGGTTTTTGTTTCAACATCTGGAATGCAGCTTCCTCCTGTTCTCCCCAATCAAATTTCGTACTTTTTTAAGTCAACTTCGTCATAGGCTTGGCAATTCTGGAGAAACCTTCGATAAATCATCGGTAATATCCGACAAGACCTAAGAATTGAGAAATCTCAGTTGGAGTCTTGGGAGATGCCCAATCCTTGATTGACTCAATCTTAGCGGGGTCAACGTGAATGCCTTCACTATCAATCACGTGTCCGAGAAACTGTACTTTTGAGATCCAGAATACACACTTAAAGAATTTGGCGTACAATTCCTCTTTCTTAAATAATTATAGTATTAACTTAAGGTGCTCTTCATGATCTTCCTTTCTCTTGGAATAGATCAGAATGTCATCAATGAAAACGATAACGAATTTATCCAGATACGGTTTGCACACCCAATTCATCAGATCCATGAATATCGCAGGTGCGTTGGTCAATCCAAAAGGCATTACTTGAAAATCGTAAAGATCATAGTGTGTTTAGAACATTGTTTTATGAATGTCTTCCTCTCGAACTTTGGGTTGGTGATAACCAGATCTCAGGTCGATCTTAGAGTAGACACTCGACCCTTGCAATTGGTAAACAAGTCTTCGATTCTCGGTAGTGGATAATGGTTCTTCATAGTAAGCTTTCTCAAATCACGGTGGTTGATGTCTACCCAGAAGGATCCATCCTTCTTTTTGACAAACGATATCGGAGCTCCCTAATGTGGGGAACTTGGTCTTATAAATCCTTTTTCTGAGTGTTCTTACAATTGGCTAGACAGACCTTGCAACATGATGAGGCTAGTCTATAAGGTGACCGTGCTACAAGTACAACATCAGGTACTAAGTCAAATTGTAATTTTACTTAACGGGTCGGTGAAAGTCCTAGCAAGTATTCGAGAAAGACTTTTGAAACATCTCTTATGATAGGTACGTCATCAAGTCGCTTCAACTTTTTCTCAGTCTTCTTTTTGGTGACCATTGCCAGAGAGACGTGGCACCCCTTTCTATGTATATTTCTAAGTCTTGGTGCACGGGATGATACTTAATCTAGATGCACTTCTACTATCTCTTCTATTACCTTAAATTGTTAAGGTTTCATTATCGTAGGGGATACGTACGATCTTCTCATCATAAACAATATCGGCGTGATACTTCGTCAACAAATTCATACCGATTATAACGTCAAAACTTCATTAAGTCTCATGAACCTTGTCTTCTCGGCTCTGCCTTCATAGACTACTCTAAATGGTCTTGGATATATTGTGTATGCTGGATACTGCTTGATGCTTGTGATGCTCATCTGTGGCCTGGTGATATTAAGACTTTTCTAAAACTTTCATCACCAACTGAACATCTTCAGCTCTCTTCTTGATGATGAGGCTTCTCATGAACACCAGTCGAGATTGTGCCCGATAATACTCAGTTGTTCCTCTAAAATGTTTTAGTTTTTGTTGAGATTTAAGCACCTACATGTCTTCAATATCATTAAAATTTAACCGGCTGAAGTCATATTCCTTGAACGTGTATTGCTTCTTATCCACTCTTGTCACATTGATACTCTCCAAGAATCCATAATCAAACATAAGGTCTACATTTACCTTTATCCATAAAAGTAATCTTTAAGTCTGAGTATACCTTTTCATTTGTTATAGCCGCTCTCTTTCCTCTGTACGCGAGCTTTTTCATCTTCGACCAGTGATGAATTCCAAGCATAGCATCCATATCATATTCAACAATTGTATTCTTGAAGTGCCTATCAATATCTTAGTCAATCCATCCAAATTTGTACTCTGCAACATGATGTTTGGTGATAGACAAGGCATACTTCTTTCCCTTCAAGTATTTGTTGTCGCTATTGAAGAAATGTTCAATAGGTACTCTTCGAACAAATTAAGGACCAACCAATGGCAGTGGCTTTTTACAATTAACTCCTAACACTTGATCTCTTGCCCAATCCATATCATCTGAAATAGCCATTGTCATTTGATCCATATTGTAATCATATTATGCCTTTTGGGTAAAAGGGACTTCACCCCGGTAAATTATATTAATACCCAAAAGCCAATAAGTACAATGGAATGTGACTGAGTGTCACATTAACCTCAAGCTACAAAGCTTGAACAGCCAAACACGAATGACATGCCATTCGAGTTACATACAAATTACAAAAACTAGTACACCAATAGGAAAGAACCACCTAATGGTGCAAAGGCAAACATAAAACACTATCATCTAAAAATAGAATCCGGCAAATCCCATAAACGGGCATATCGACTTCCATCCTTGGAACGTTTAAAACGGCACGTAAGAAGCTTTAGACGAACCGCCGAAACAATACAATCAATAACTTGTTGAACCGATCTCTTTGTTCCCTTAAACAACCTCCAATTACGTTTTTGCCAAATAAAATAAGCGGACGCAGCCACCACCAATTTAGCAATAACAACACGAGAGGACTTCCGTTTAGCACTGTCACCGAAATGATCAATAATGGCATAGACGTCATGCAACACATGACCCAAATCAGCTCTATGCTTCATGTGATTCCAAACAGCACTCGCATAGGAACAATTAAAAAACAAATGTTCATGCGAATCCGGGACATCATCACATAAAGAACACGTAATACCCAATGATGAGACCACATCCCACGGATTAATTCGATCCTGCGTTTTCAGCTTTCGTTTGACGATTAGCCACATGTTGAAAGCATGCCGAGGGATACTCAAAGGAAACCAAACCATATGATACCATGGAACTTTAACATCACGTGGCCTAATATTAGACCATACCTGGCTAATGGAGAAGTTTTTCACAGCACCATCATGGAGACGCCATTCCAAAGAATCCACTTCGCTAGAAAGAGGAACTTTACACGAGTTTAGAAGCGGGTACTTGTCAATGAGATCACTCGGCCAATTCCAAACATTTCCAGCCACAATGTCACTAATACAAGAAGATAGAGAAAGCCCAGCTCTAAACACGTCTCGGTTAGAAACGTGGTTAGCAAGAGGACTAGCCGCACACCATCTATCATACCAAAGCGACGTATTCGAACCATTACCAACCTTATGCCATATAAATTCACGGACAATAGGACGTAGTTGCAAAATCTTTCGCCATCCCCATGACATGTTTCCACGCAAAGGAATGTCCCAAAAATTACGCCCACACAATTTATACGCATGAATCCATTTAACCCAAAGCGATTCCTTTAGGGAAAGGAGCTTCCAAATATGAGAAACCATAAGGGCTGAATTAAAATGATCCAAACGACGAATACCAAGACCACCTTCATCTTTAGGAAGGCAAACAACATCCCAAGCAACCTTAGCTTTACCTTTTAACGACGCTCCTGGACTCCAAAGAAAATTCCTCATACATTGCTCAATATCAACAAGAACACCATTTGGGATGATAAAAACCGAGGCCCAGAAAACGTGCATAGAACCAATAACAGATCTAATAAGCTGCAATCGACCGGCCATAGACAACGACTTATTTCGCCAATCATGGATCCGATTCTTAACTTTTTCAACAAGCTCCTTACAATCACGAACCATGAGTCTAGAAGAAACTAAAGGGACTCCAAGATATTTCACCGGCAAACGCCCTTCCTCAAAAGGAAGAACATTAAGGATAGAGATCTTGACATGATTCAAAACATTGCAAAAATAAGCTGTACTCTTGGGGAGACTAGGAATTAAACCAGAAGCAATTTTGAATTCGTCAAGACCTTCCTTAATAACACGCGTAGAATCAACATCCCCATAAGCAAAAAGGAATAAATCATCCGCAAAGCATAAGTTGATGAGATTCAGCTTGTCGCAATACCTATGGTAAGAAAAAGTATTCGAAACCATAACCATCCTTTGTAACATGAGCGTAAGAACTTCCATAACAAGAGTAAATAAATAAGGGGATAACGGATCACCTTGACGAAGACCCCTTTTACCCTTAATCAAACACATAGGCATATGAATGAGTAATAACCGTACTTGGATTAATCTTGGATTCTAAGGTAGTTTGTAGGGTTTTGAGGCACTAAAATCGACCTTTGAAGACTGCTACAAGAAGCTTAGGGTTCGTCTCCCTAAGTTATATCAAAGTTATCCCAAAAGTTACGATACTTGACTCCCTAAAATGGTTTAATATATATTAGAGTTATCCCATGTGAACGGGTCGTGTTGTAATCCTGACGCCTATCGCTTGTAGATGATTCTCTAGATCCTCATTAAATTGGCCACGTCCTGACGCCGTCACTAAATCTCTGACGCCTTCACCAGATGGATCACGATGGCGTCGCTTTATGCCTGCGACGCTGTCTCCACGCGCTGTAAGCAATACTTCTTAAAGGATTTAGTGTAGGTTTGTAATCTCGTCTGTTTCTTCTCCAAATGAGCCTAAGTCACGTGTATTCCCTCCAAATGCCATCCAAGTGCTAAAAACATAAAAACAAATGATTAAGCACATAATCTGGGCATATTTGCATGATTTAGGGGGTTAAATGACCCTGAAATAGTGTATAAAAACACCTCATCAAATACCCCTACACTTGGGATTTGCTTGTCCTCAAGCAAATGGCTTTTTCTACATAGACAATAGCAATATGAGGGTCATTTAACCTACTCTTTATAATATAGATATTTTACATCACAACCTTCGAGACATCGTATTAAAAAAGCAGAAATCATACACTAGCACTCACATAAGGGGTTTGGGATTCTTCTCTTTCTCCTTGGGGTATAATATATTATAACATAATGGGAAAAGAAATCAATACTCATTATCCTATCATAGCTTATAATATTACCATAGGCTTGGTTAAAAGTCAAACCTCCACGTTGGGCGCAAGCATAATTTATTTTTTTTTTTATTACTTAAAATCCAAGAGGTCTTTTTAAGGGTTGTGGGGTGTAGGTGTAAGATAACATATAATGGAAACGGAAACGGATGGGATACATTTGGGTGGCTTTGGGTGAATTTGGAGTGGAAGGGTTAGCTAATTATTTATATGAATACACGCTGGTTTGGTTGCTAAGCCAAGACTCGGACGAAGATATACAAACTCTACACAACTCTACATCAATCTCTTTTTTTTAAATAACATAATACATCACAACATGGGGTTTATAACACATACCCCTACACTTGAGCTCTTTACCTAACTCGGTCTTTATACAATCTAACTAATGACCTGATTTGAGGTGGATCAAAATAACATGAGTTCCATCTAACAAACATATGGGAGTATCGACTTAACTTTTCTTCCCATTCTTTGTGCTAATAAAATACTTCTATGAATCCTCAATTCGTTCCTAAAGAATTGGTATTTATAAGGATAAAGGACTTAGCAATCCTTGTTACTCAAATTTTAACTATGGGTTAAAACAATAAATGTAATAAAGCAAGTACATACAGGTAGGCTAAGGCGATCCCTGGTGTATACGATTGGTTAAGGGTGACAATGCTCTTTCTTAATAGTCCGGCTTAACCTAGAAAATTATGAGAACCTATGATAAAAGGATGGATTGGAGGCTTATTACTAGGGGTATCTTGTAATATTATGAGTGCATGGCAGGGTGTCGGCATAGTTATTTGTATCGATGTGTCCATCATAACAATTATAGGTTTAAAAAATGGGTTAATCCTAGTGCCTCTTATCTAGCAAATCCTAATACTCACTATGCGGTTTCAGGATGCATCACAATAACAAGTTTTAGAATTTAATATACTATCGGTACACTCATATAATTTATTATCGATCTCAATTCTCTAGAAAAGCCGACAAAGACCACACGTACACATCCTTAACAATGGAATAGACACATATGACTGCTCACTCCTTAACTTGAGAAAGCTAAAGGTATATCTTGGGTATCAATAATGGATACCCGAATTCCTATAGATCTAAAGGCGAACCTCACATTTTTGGGGTGGAATTCTGAGGGTTTTTTTGTGCTAGTCATATACATTCCTATCCATGAGAGGCTAATAATACTCGGTTTTCTTCGGTGTGTGTCATAAAAAAATTTAAATTTTGGTCAAAATTACCTTTTTATGCTATGTTTCGATATATTACCCATCATTTTAAGGAACAAAGCAAATGGCAAATGAAAGAATAGTTTCTATGGCTTATTTCCTCTCTGATTACCTAATTTGAACATTGGTCTCCCAATGTTCTATAGAAGTACCGTAAAAACAAATAAAAGAGGGAAAGGAAACAGGTAAAGAAAAGTACTCCCCTTAGTTTGCTTATAAATGGAGAAGAACATGCGATAAACTAGTTAAATAGTCCTCCAAGAATCGTCTAATGAAACTTCCTATGAACTTACAAGCTTCTTGCTCATCAAATATAACTGTAATCCAATATGACAAAGCACAAGTACACCATGCGTTAAAATACATGTGATAGATATATATACAATAGAGTTTAGGGTGTCGACTC
This sequence comes from Tanacetum coccineum, assembly GCA_026074375.1. NCBI lineage: Eukaryota > Viridiplantae > Streptophyta > Magnoliopsida > Asterales > Asteraceae > Tanacetum > Tanacetum coccineum. The sequence goes on from BQNB010009776.1 coordinate 70,362, forward strand.
TATTAATACAGCAAGATAGGATGAGAGAATTGTTAAACTTAGGGTTTTGCAGGTTTATAAAAGAATTTAAACTTTCTTAAGTGTTGTACAAGTTATATTTTTAAAAATACTAAAATTTTCGAGTTTTCCTATAACTAGGCGATTAACGTTGTCAGGGATATCCTGACCTCGTCACAAGTGTCGCGGTGACGGCGTCGTGTGTAAATAGTGATGCCGTCTCCACACTATGTGAAAACTTATTTTTTCGTTTTTGATGAAAAATTTCCCGCACTCATTCTTATAAGTTATTTTCCTGTACAAAATGTTGCATAACAACCTGAGAATTAATAATTCAATCATATGACTCAAAACTGACGCAGATTAATCTAAACAATACATTTTAAATGTTTGAATTTGGTTCTAAAAATCAGATATTTCCCCTACACTTATTTTGTTGCAAAATACCTTTGATTGCAAATAAGACGAAGTTACAAACAAACAAAGTGTGATTCAAAATAATTCAAACATAATAAAACAAACAATAAAGAATTAAAACACAAGACACTCCTAATATGCGGGAAAAGTAAATATTGGGTTGCCTCCCAAAAAGCGCTTTTCTTTATTTACGAGTCTTGTAGCTAGACTCGAAGTCCTTTACTCCTTAAGCTTGATGATACTTATGTGGTTGGTTTTGAGTTTTTCAATTGTTTCCTAATCTCTTTTATAAGTATGTCTGAGGTTCATGCAAGCTTTGTAATATCCCTTTATCTTTTCGAGGACATGCTTAAACCCCTTTTTTCTAACCTTTAAGTTCTCTACAAAGCACACCTCAAACTTGTCCTTTTCCAAAGAGGATACTAGATCTAATTCTTTTGTCCTTTTAGGCATCCTAAACACAACTTTGTTGTCCCTATGGGAAAATCTAATTAACCCTAAAGATTCATCATAAGTGAGCTTAGATGTATGCACAAAAGGTTTTCCCAAAACTACTTCACTTAGCCCACTATCAATTATGTTGCCCAAGTCTTCTAAATCATAAAGTCCACAACATAAATGAAGCACCCAATAAATATATGCATACTTTTAGCTCTTCCAACGAAGTTGCAAAACTTATATAGTTGGTATGGGTTTCTATGTGCTTGAAAGGATTTTTCTCTTATTTTGTTGTAATAAGCATGAGACATGATGTTGATAGGAGGTTGCAGATCAATGTATGCAAGCCCGTGTAAACGGTGCCAATTACACAAGGAATCTTTAAACTCCAGGGGTCGCCTCTCCTAATCTTAGGTTCTAGGGTTGAGAAAGGGGGTAGAGGTTCTCCTAATAGTTCCTTATGGTAAGCTAATTCTTCCTCAGTAGGGAACTTATCTTTGAATAATTCATCCTCAAAATTGTTTCTTCGTTGCGTTCTTAATTCAAGTTCCTTAATTCTCTCTTCAGGGCATAAAATCTCAGAGTCAGAAGATTGGTTGGTTGATACATTATTGGTTTTGAAGAGGAGAGAATCAATAGTTTGCCTCATTTCTAAAATCTTGTTTATTCGGGCCGTAAACTTAGCGTGAGTAGTGACAGAGGGTTATTGAGAAAGAGGTCCTAAGGCCGATGATGGATTCACATTCTCCATAGTGAAGAATGGAATAGTCAATGGAAATTACGAACAGACACACAAAGAAAAGATAGACTACAAGAAAGCTAATATGCGGAAATTAAAGTCTCACATGAAAGGATTCAAGCAAGTAGAACTAAGCTAAACTATGATCAAAACCTAACTATTCCCCGGCAGCGGCGCCAAAAACTTGATGGGGGTATTCGTAGGACTTCAACACGAAGTTTTACAACTCCTTGGGCAGAGTACATAACTGTTGTAGTAGTAGTATAGGAAAGACTCAGGGATTGTTATCATTCTCTAGTAGAATAGGTTGGGAAGGCTTGATCATGGTCTAACAGAATTCTAGGGGTTGAAAGAAGATTATTTTTATGTTTTTATATTATAGGAAAGCAGGTAAATATATGGTTTGAGAGGTTGGTTTGTTTAATGATAACTAAACTAATTAATAAACTAATCTACTGGTGTTAACTTTTATGATAAGTGAATGTATTTACTTAATCATGTTGCTTCTCCTAATCTTGTTGCCTTGTCACACTTGTGATGATATGTGTAAGTATTTCCTAGGTCATAAACGGATTACACGAACCCGCCGTCTATTTAATGTTCTGTTAGGGCAACGCACAAGTAAGGTAGTATGAAGACTATTACAAGGCCCCTAAGAGTACATTAAATGCATGTGAAATAACTTAAGAGGGATCAACCATATAAAAGGGAAAGGTAGTATGAAGACTGTTACCCGATGGTATCCTTTCTATGCACTCGAGTTTCCCTATACGTGTCTATAGCGATACAGACAAAAGCTGGTTTTCTAGAACCTAACGCGCACAATCATCAATCAAGTAGCAACAACAAAAGGATCTACAATCTGACTTTCATACAATCATAAGCAAATACAAAGGAGGGTTTAACCTCGCATGTTATAAAGAAAGCAAAGAGATAAATCAATCACACAACACATAGACATATTGAATGATTAATGATAAATAACCTTACTTGGATTAAAACAGGGATTCAAGGTAGTTTGATAGGGTTTTGAGGCCCTAAAAAGGACCTATGAAGCTGCTACAAGAGCTACGGTTCGTCTCCCTAAGTTATACAAAGTTATCCCAAAAGTTACACACTTGAAACCCTAAAATCGGTTTAATATGTATAAACATACCGTTGCGACGGTGTCGCGTTGTAATCCTGACGCCATCGCTACATGGATGATTCTAGATCCTTATTAAGTCGGCCATGTCCTGATGCCTTCATTAAATCTCTGACGCTGTCACCAGATGGATCACGACGGCATCGCTTTATGCATGCGATGCTGTCTCCACGCGCTGTTAGAAATAATTCTTCAGGGATTTGGTGTAGGTCTGTAATCTCGTCCGTTTCTTGTCCACATGAGCCCAAGTCACGTGTATTCCCTCCAAATGTCATCCAAGTGCTAAAACCCTAAAAAGAAACGATTAAGCACATAATTTGTGCATATTGGCATGATTTAGGGGATTAAATGACCCCGAAATAGTGTATAAAATGACACCTCGTCACATGCATAAGCACGCAAGTGAGTATAAATTAATAAACATAAACAACAACCAACGATTAAGCATTCAATCGATATAAACAAACCAAACGTTAAATTTTCATAAACATGACTGATACCTTTGCCAATAACCATTGTATCGAATACAAACATAATAAATGAATCAACCAAGGTAACCTAACCGAGTTAAATGAATGATACCAAAAATTGAACGATTATTAAGAGTATCAGAATTATAAGGTGTTTCCTATGGAATTAAGCACGTTGCTTGACCTTCTTTGCTCTTCTTGGCTTCTGAAAATCGACTTTTGTGGTTAGGGTTTCGAAAATATGTTTAAGCACACCCTAAACTCGTGTTTAGGGTCTTGTATTAATAGTGTTTAGAAAATCATCGATACGTTGTATTGATTGAGGTCAATACGGCGTATTGGGGGTTTCTTGGAGTTGGGACCACATTCAATATCTTCCAGAATCTTCAAATACTCGATCTTGGATACAGCGTATAATTCTTTATGGTTTCTAGTGAAGTGCAGGCATAGATACGCCGTATCTTCCTTGATGGATACGACGTATAGGCTGTCAGAATAGTAATCTTCATATTTCTTCGTTTAAGCTCCAAAATGCGTGCCTTTTAGCATAACTTCACAAATTACTACATAATTACTGCAAATGTCAACTTAATTGTATAAAAATAGGTAAGAAACATGGGATAAATGATGCTCTATAAGTGACGTTATTTGATGTCATCAAATATCCCCCACTTGAATCCTACTTGTCCTCAAGTAGACTTTAGAAAACTTATGAAAACGTATCCTAATCGTAGTTACGTATTTTTCCTTTAAGAAATTGTTCGTTTAATTACTAGTACACAACCAAACACCTTATAAAATAGGAAAATGAAAACACTCAAATCGCTCAACTAATCTATGTGGTAACATTTAACTAATTCGCTCAATTTCTCTATCGTGATGAGTATTCTATCATAATCTTAGCAAGGATACACATCTCCACCACTAAATCTAAGGAGTGACAAGTTTGAAATGGTAAATTAGGTTTTTTGGTTTAAGGGTTGATCATTCTTTCTAGTCTCTAGCAATACCAATATTCCAGAAAAGGTAAAAAAAATCACACATACATGGCCGTAACGACGGAATAGACATATGTGATTGCTCGATCCTTAACTCGAATAAGCTAAAGAATAGGACTAGTAATCTTCACCAATAGTCGTAAACCAGCAAGGGCGACAAACCGTATATACACATCCATAACGATGAAATAGACATACATGATTGCATTCATTCCCCCACTTGAGTAAAACAAAAGGTTAGGATGAAGAACAATATAGGGTATGGATCGTCTAATCTTTCACCAAAAGTAATAAACCAACAAGGCAGACAAAATCACACATACACATTCATAACGATGGAATAGATACATGTAATTGCTCGCATCCACATTCAAACAAGACCCAAGGTTACAGATTAGGTAAAGGAAATTAACTGTTGTTAAATAAAAAGAACAAAATAAATAGATTAAGTCCAAACAAATAAGGTACAGTGTTACTAGTAACTTCCCTCACCATCCCTTGAAGAAGACACAAAATTAAAGATAACTGCCTTGATCAAAGTTTAACAAAAACACCCTTAGTTGGCGTTCCTGTAACGGTCAACTCCTAAACATCCATAATATACATACTTTACAACATTAGTGGCGATATCGACCACTTTATACAAGAAATACATGGTTGGTTTATTTCGACCAACATACAACAATACTCTACATAATCACTTTTTTATACTTTTCTCTTTTTTCGAATTTTGTTTTCAAATACATACAACGAATTTTGGTGTATTTTCACCATCTTCACGATTACAATGAATCCGGATAATTTATCCATTATCCTCCATACTTCGGATGTAAAAAATAATTGTGAAAGTAGTAAAACACACTGAAAAATTAAGACTAAAAATATACACTACTTTCACATTCCAATTGCATTGTGTAATTTTCCTGACCTAACCGTAGACAGAAAATTTCACACACGTACCCAATTGTATTGTGCAATTTTCCCGACCTAACCGTAGATAGAAAATTTTGCATTGCGACAGGAAATACAATATTTTACACAAAAGCAACTAGCAACCGATTGAGGACTTAATCTAATAGGACAGGCTAAGGTATAAAGGTGTAACGAAACAAATATTTGGTGTAAGAAAAGAATGGAATGGCTCAGCAGGTTTTTCTTGGGGTATCTTACTCTAAAAATGAGAGTAAATAAATGGTTTATACAGGGGTTAACTAACCAGTGTAGTTAGTTAATATCATAACAAGTATAGGATTTTTAGGTGAAATCTTAGAAATTTACCAGTTTAGAAAATGTTACTTCATCTATTAAAAATAGTACTTATTATTTTGGTCTCGAATAGATATACCAAGCCAAGTTCTAAAGTTTACAACATTACGGCACACTTATTTTTTTTTTGAAATTTAAGTAAAATTGGGAAATAAGTCGGCTTAATGCTCACAATATATAACAAGGGTTATGTGTGTGAGGTCATGCAACTAATAATTTCACAAAAGTATGCTCTATTTTTTTTAATTAGATATAATTTAAGCATTTTATTGTGACAAATAGAACAAGTAAGCATTCTAATTCTCATCCCACCACTTGAAATATACAACGACCTTGTTGTATAAATATAACATTAAGGACAGGAATTTAAAAGAATTAGAACGAGAAACTCCCTAGGGATTTGCTCTGTATGATCCTTCATGTTGCGTTTATGAGCAAAATTGCGTGTTAATGCGGGTCTGAATACCAGCATGACTACAACACATAGAATTCCAGAATATAAATACTCCACCAAAGTCGTTATTTTCGTTCAGTAAGGCCCTGTATAAGATATAAGAAAAACCAATGCAATTCTATCTCCGGTATTCGACGGTTAGAAAACAAAAAACAAAAACGAAAAATTGTACAGGAAATCGATACGCCGTATCCCAAAAATAGGATACGCCATTTTGAGACCTGTACGGGTCAGATTGTCAAATACACCGTATCATAGTTATGAATACGACGTATAGACAAATCTGACAATAATGTTTAAATGCAGAAAATAAAAGACTGGATAACGTCCAGACATACAATACGTCGTATCCATTGAGGTTGGATACGCCATATCGGCAGTCTGAAAAGACATACTCGATAAAAATTGAAAATTACATTCCGGGTTGGCTCCCAGCAATCACTTTTGTTTACAGAAAAGTCTTTAAGTTAGACTTGCTTCAACTTAAGTCCATCCTTACAAAACCACTTGGGGTCGAACGGGATGCCAAATGACACATATAAATTTTTAAGATTTATTAGCATCCTGTTGCTAAAGTAATTCCAAATCATGATATTAATACTTAATTCCTTAATAAAAGTTTTAGCAGTGAAAAATTTACTAATTATATCATGACTTGTTTCCAAAAGTTTATTTGACCCTTCTGCATAGATACCAACATCGATACTTATTACATTACGTAATGGTTCGATAGATACATCCCCTGAAGATTGTTTGATATCGATTTTTTCATCACCATTGCCCATATCCAATTTTGAATCATTAGCGTTAAATATCTTATAAGAAAATGAATAATTATCATATATAACAGTGTAATTCTCATCATCGGAATCGGACAATGATATTTTAATTTTCCAATTAACTTTATCGATATACTGAGGACTTACCGTGGGTTCACATAAGAGCTCTAGTTCAGATGTTAAAGCGTCATGTAGCTAGGAATTCTGTTTCAACAGATCTTAGGAAGTGAACGTCTTCATCATACTTGATCTTACCATACACATCAGTTTCCCAATTATATACCTTACCTTTTCTAAGAGCTTTCTCAGTTTTAAGCCAAATATATTCCTCCATAGTAATGTCGGGGTCGTCCATTTCTTGTAATAAATTTGCTGCGAAAGAAAAAGTTCAAATAGACTAATACACCGTATTCAGTAGACTGAATACGCCGTATTGATATTAAAGTCGAATACGTTGTATTGGTTTGAATAAAACTTATACGCCGTATCCAAAAAGATGAATACGCCATATTGAGTTTTTGTCTCAGAAAATTATAGCAGACTTTAACAATGCAGAAAAATAAACGAAGCACACAAACATACAATATGCAAAAATATACAATGCAGAAAAACAAACACACAAAACATAACAAAAAAACTAAACTAAAAACACAGAGCTAAACTAAAATACTAATAAACAAGAATTAAACAACTTTACTCCCTAGAAACGGCACCAAAAACTTGATGTGTCATTATGCGTAGGTATTATTTATTATCAAGTTTTACATTTATATTTTGCCGACTATACCTAAAACAACACTAACGGGCAGTGTACCCGATCAGTTGTAGTTTCGTTGGTAAGTAGGGCGTCGATCACTAAGAGCAAGAGCGTTAATTCCTAAGTCTATTAGTATTTTAGTTGTCTATGTTAGATCTAGTCTAAGTTAATCCTAATTCTAAGGTTTAAAGAGAGTTTCTAGTCTGAGAGACTGGCACGGGTTTTGTGGTAACTTAAATCTATTTAAGTCACGATAACACACGCTAGTAGATAATCAAAAGATAGAAGAGTGTTCAAGCCAATTAGAAGGAAACTATATTAACCATGATTAATCAAATATAACACGGGTTTGTTCATTAGTGCAATGATTGTCTTATATTGAAAGGGCATATCATTCTAAGATTTAGGCGGTATTTCTTCTTAAAACCTAGACACGCTAATTATGTCACAATTAAACGCATCCGCATAAAGCAGTCTATGTTGTTTATAATCTATCTTAGGAGATTAATAATAATGATCTTATTGAACCCTAGCTCAACGAGACTTTACTAACTTACTGCTTAACGGCTCTTTATATACTAGTAGTCCACTGTCCAAGTCCTTACCAATGGAATCAGAACGACATTTGTTAATCCCAGGTCATTTGCTAGTCCAACTTGTTCACTAAACCAATGGAAATGATATGTCATTATTTATGATCCTATGATTCTAGATATATAAATTGTTATATAGAGAGCTATCCCGGTTAATCTAGTCTACTTGGTCGGCACAACTACATCTGGTTGATTGATAGGTCGCATACATAAGCATGTAAACGAGTATTAATTGATAAACATAAACAACAACCAACGAATAAGCATGCAATCGATATAAATAAACCAAACGTTAAATTTTCATAAACATGGCTAATACCTAAAGGTATAGCCAATAACCATTGTATCAAATACAAACATAATAAACGAATCAACCAAGGTAACCTAGATGATTTAAACGAATGATACCAAAAATTGAACGATTATTAAGAGTATGAGAATTACAAGGTGTTTCTTATGGAATTAAGCATGTTGCTTGACCTTCTTTGCTCTTCTTGGCTTCTGAAAATTGACTTATGTGGTTAGGGTTTCAAAAATATGTTTAACCACACCCTAAACTCGTGTTTAGGGTCTTGTATTTATAGTGACTGGAAAATCGTCGACACGTTGTATTGGTTGAGGTCAATACGGCGTATTGGGGGTTTCTTAGAGTAGGGACCACATTCAATATCTTCCAAAATCTTCAAATACTCAATCTTGGATACGGCGTATTGAGTCTTCTGGATATGGAGTATAATTCTTCGTGGTTTCTAGTGAAGTGCGGGCACAAATACGCCATATCTTCCTTGATAGATACGACGTATAGGCTGTTAGAACAGTAATCTTCAAATTTCTTCATTTAAGCTCCAAAATGCGTGCCTTTTAGCATAACTTCACCAATTACTACATAATTACTGCAAATGTCAACTTTAAGAAATTAAGTACCAATTCATGCACTAATTATATAAAATATGGGTAAGAAACATGGGATAAATGATGCTATAAAAGTGACGTTATTTGATGTCATCAACAATTTTGTAAACACATGGTTGGATAAAGTCAACAACAGCATCAAGAACAAGGAGCTTGATTCTTGACTTCACTAATAACTTAATCATAGATTAATTCTTGAACTGCTGCTGGTAACTTGTTAGAAATGAATTCATTTATTCTTCTGTGTTACTCCTCGACTTTCTCTTGAAGAACCTTGAATTGTTTAACCATTAGATTGAATCTTTTAGCTTTTGTGACTATATAAATCACAGACTTCATTCATTTAGTTTTTGTTGGTTTTGTTGTGATGATTGTTGTGATACGAGGAGATGATATTGGATCATCAGCACCGGTAATGGGTTGTACCTTTAAGTTTAAATTTTGTGCTAGGCATCTGAAGGATTTTCATAAGCACTTGATGTATAACTTATTAGCTCAGGATTTCCTCCAGGTATTGAACCAAGAGTTGTAGTCTCCCCTGGTGTAAGATGCATCTCAGGGTTGACTACTGTGGAACCATGTTGGTCTGACCCAGTAGGTTCGGTCATAGTGACCTTCGGTACATTAACCGTTTATGACTTAGTGAGCCGGTCTAGATCAATAGAGTCCCCACTTGGTTTCTCCTTCCTAGAACTTCCGTCATAGGAGTTTAACCCTGATGTTCTTGCATTCCTCGGCAAGCCAACGTACCCCAAAGAGGGTGCAGGGTTCTCGTTCAGGAAACATGAGACGTCATCCTAAGATAATTCGGTCCTAAGAGAGCTAGTGGGTTTAGGGATATGTGTTTCCTTCCCCTTAGCAATATTCTTCTTCTCATGAACAAGTACTATAAATTTCAAAGCATCATCCTCATCTCCTTCATCAACAACAGTTTCTAACCTATGGGTGCTAAGGGTTTTGTCGCTATCTAGGGAATCCCTATCATCCTAGGTTTCAATCTTAGCTGTTGACCCTTCTCTTGGACCCCCCAACAACTATTGATTCAATATTTCTTGTCTGCTCAACTTGCTACCTTTCTTAAACTCAAGTAACAATCGAGCATCGGGTGACATTTGACGTTCATCGTTAGTTTCAGCAATTACATACAACTTTTGGTTTTTAACTACTTCAAGACTGTCGCCTGCATCATCGTCAATTTCTTCTTTAGCCATTATTTGTTCTCTTCCAATCTTTGCAAGTCTTAGTCTTTTAATTTTCGCACTTAATAATATCGAGCATGTATTTGATTAGGATCATCACCATACGTTTCTTTCACTTTCTATGATGTTGTTGCTGGTTTCCTCTTTGTATTCAACACAATCTTTGTTTTGAATGACTCAACATGCTCATCAACTTCTTCACCTCTCATCATTGGTCCTTTACCTCCAGTTTTCCTAACCCCTCTGGGTCTAGATTTCTTATGTGTTCCTTGGGTAGGATCAAACAGTTGTGGTTGAACCATTGGAACAACTACCCTCTTGCACTTCACCACATACTCTTTATATACATCCATCTCCCTTATTGTATCATTCAAAATGTGGAAACTAGAAAGGGGGTTGAATAGTTTTTCCCGTTTTAAAATTAAAACTTAGATTGTCGACTTATGTGAATTTAAGAGATATACACAAGTGTATATGATAGCGATGCAATAAGTAAATTAACAATCTACGAAATATGAACAAGTAAAGATAAGAAAGATCAAACCGATGACACAATGATTTATAGTGGTTCGGCTACGAAGCTCCTCTTCGCCCTACTCCACTCCCCAAGTACCCAAATTGAGAGTTATCTTCACTATGTCAACAAGCTCCCTTTAGGCGGAGAAAACTGTATACGTCGCTTACACTTTTTCTGTTACTAAGCTAAATACCGAGTTCTACTTTGAGATAGAATCAATATAACACACTATGTATTTTATGGCCTAAATACTAACCTATCGTACACATATGATACACACAACACACAACACAAGATATACAAGATGAATGATTATCACAAACTGATACACAAAATAAAACTATTAACACTTGAAGCTTGACGTCTTCTGGTGTTCTTCACTAAAGAGTGGAATGAGTTGATCACTTGTAATGGATTATGTAACAAGTATTGATCAAAGAATATATAAAGATAAAATATGTGTGAGAAAATATTTGTAAGAGTTGTATAAAATGAAAGCTTGAGGTTGGTATTTATAGGCAACCTTTTGAAATTCAAATCTGTCCCTAGGGAGTGATACGTGCGACTCACGGATCTCTCATACCCTGGATCGGTCTAGTGTATTTGGTGGATCCGTGGGTGGAGCTGGGACAACATTTTTCATTTTGTGATTAACCCCAAATCTATACAAAATATTGTTTGTATTTATTAAAATAGTTTAATCGATTCTTCTAGAAGGAAAAAATATTTCTTTATCACAAATAAGAAAGATTTCTAGATTTGGGGAAGTTTGGAAAGATTGTTTCCACTTATGGTTAATCTTTTTGTTTACATGGTTAATATACTAGCTTTATACTAAATCATTGTGTTAACTAAATCATTTGGATTAGAATAAGATTTAGCAAATGATAATATTTTTTTTGATCATTAACTATGTTTAATAATGTCATATTCATACCTTAAGTGATTTGTCGTCGTCAAGTAAACTTTCGACTAAATAACTTGTTTACGTAAACTTTTACGTAGTATGACATATATTTGTTTTATACTAACTGAAGATCATTATATATAAATATCGTTTTTCCGCGAATATTTGTATTATCATCTCCCCCTTTTTGTGGAATGGACAAAAATATAAATCCATGCTTATTTAAAAATTTACTTAAATAAGTATTTAGTAGATGAGTTTACATATCTTCTCCCCCTTTTTGTCGAAGCAAAAAGTGTTGTAGAGGCGGTCCTTGCAAGTCTTGTTTTTTTTCGGAATGCTAAGTCACTTGGTTACGAATGCAAAGTAAAAAAAATAACGACAAAATTGCAAGTGCTCCCCCTTGGTGTATACTCCCCCTTGCTTGGGGCACCAAGTAATCGAGCTATGGATGCGTTGCTACAAAACAAAGTTAGTAGGCAAGCACATTATATATATTGACAATCACAAATGCACATATCACATTTCACATATGAAACATCTTCATCAACAGAACTAAATGAAAAAATAATGTTAAAATCCATTATAAGGGATAAAAAATATACAGAATTTGGATATTAAGCCAAATTACTTGATAAATTAACTAGAAAATTTGTAGAAAAGCAATTAGTTGAAAATGCCTAAATCTTTGGGTTAGGAAAACATTTTCACATATCATCTATAGGGGTGAGGCTGGTGAGATGGTTATGCGGCTAATGCGGAAAGTAAAAGGTGGGGTGTGATGGCAGATCCGAGTGGTGTCTGGAATGTATTGAGGAACTGTAGTTGACCCGGTTTCGAAGCATTTGGATTATGCTTGTGGTTGCACAACATTGACAAAACATGTTGTGGAGGTAAGGCATATAATTTGGGATGAACAAAATCCATGATGTTTGAAGGATTGGAAAAATCTTGATTTCCAAGATTTGGTGGTGGATGGTGAATGTTTTCAAGTGGAGGTGCATTGTTGTGGAGGAGAGGTGTGTTGTTGTTGATGTTAACAAACAAAGGTTGGGTTGATGGCAATGGTTCAAATCCAGGTGGTGGATTTGGAAAACCAGGAGGTGGTCGAGAGACCCGTGGTGGTGAAGATGGATTAGAGGGGGCTGGTGGCCAATTATCCATGGTTTGAACATAGGGATCATTTAGTGAAATTTTAGGTGGAGGAAGTTCTTGAGGTTTTAGTTTTATCGGAATGACAAAATGAAGTTTAGGTGGTGGTGCAACGTGACTTGGTGTTGGAGACTCACTTGGTGATGATGAAGAGGTGTAGTGTGTACTTTTGCTAGAGATGGATTTGATGGAGCATGAGGTAGTGAAAGGGATTTCTTTCTAGGAGGTGGTAAGGGAGTTCTCTCATTTGGTTATTCTTTACTTAAGGATGTAAGATTGACATAGTTTGGATACTTAACACTCATTCGTGTGGTTTTTCTTTTGAATTTTGGTGAATTTGTTTTGGATGAACTAGTCATGGTTATGAACTAGCAATGTTGTATATGAGAAATGAGGAAAAAATGTGAAGAAAGTGATGTTTGAGGGTGATGATTATAAGGATAAAGTGGTGATATGAATTGTATAATGGTTCTTGGATTATATGGAGAACATGTTATATCCTAAGGTTTAAGATCCCACATGGTATCATATAGTATGGTTATAAGATAAAGTAGAAAAAGTTAAAAATCAAGAAAATTCGAATTTTTGTGCCTAGACTAAGTGAGCCACGGATCCACCAAAATAACGTATGGATCTACCATATGGTGGATCCGCGGGTCGCAAACTTCAACAAAAACGACCAGAACATCAATTTGCACCCCAAACACAAAACAAATTATCATGTAAGCATCATTATCATCTACTATATAACATCGATATGATTAGATGTTCATAAGGCATAGCATAATAAGGAGAGTACGTAGTTTCAACATCTAGTGTACGCATGCAAATTCAAGTAAACAAGTTAATAATCCAAAGAAACATTGATTAAACACTTAAAATGTTTCACAAACAAGTCTTTCTTCAACGACATCCTTTCTTCAACATCCTTGCAAAGTTATGCAATGCTCTAGCCAAATTTTTGAACATTCTGCTTGTCTCCCTTTGTTCCTTGGACATGTTCGGATCATCCTTAAGAGTCTTATGATAAGACCTAGGTGAAAGCTTAGTACTAGGCAAGTCTCCATTATCCGAAGGTGGTAATTCGGTTGAAGATGAGGTGGATAATTGGGTACGTTTAGACTTTCCTACATTCCTAGTTCTTTTAGGTGGAGGTCTTTTGGGTTGTTTTGCCGTAATTGAGGACATTTTCCTAGGGAAAAGTTTGTAACGTTCATCAAATGAGCCTTGTGTCATGTTTGCTTTAAGGTTCTTAAAGAGACGAGTCAATATCATGCCATATGGCAGAACTTTGTCTCGTCTATCCCTAAAGAAGTACATCCTCCTAATGATGAAGTAGGCAATGTTGAAGGGTTGTCTATTTTGTAGGCAATACAACATCAAAGCACTAACTGCTTGAGTGTGGTCTCTATTTCCTATGGTGGAATAGACGTTTTCCCTAATGACTAGTTCACAAGGCCAAAGGTGATCAAAGAGCTCATTTGTTTTGACTTGGTTTGGCAATTTATAGATGGTGTTTCCCTCTTTGTCTATCTTTTCATGAACGGTTCTATGGATTAGGTTTCGGATATCATCAAGAGTAAGAAGACATGAGTTGTAAGGTTTAACTTTCTCTAGGGTTTTCTCAAGTTCATCAAGAACCCATGCATCAGAGTAGATACAAATTCCTTGATTAGGGAGATGGGTAAGCTCGGCAAATTGAGCAAGGGAGAGGTTGAAATGATGATTGTTGATAACGAATTAGATTGAGAAACGGTTGTTGGAGTCTCTTTCTAGCTTAAGAGTTTTGTAAAACTCAAAGATAAACCTAGGACAAATTTGCTCATCTAGAGATAGCAAGCAATCAAAACCTATGGCGGTAAACTTGGCCACTGAGTCATCACTAAGGTCATTGTAGAAAGATGGGTCAATGGTTCTCCCTTCATGAACATATCTACTTTCTAAAGTCCTATAGATATCCCTAAGTGTATCGGACATGTTGGGATCATTGTAGATTTTTGGAGCATAGGCACGTGTTTTCTTGTAGTCTTGTTGGTATTCACTTGGCATTTTGATACCAATGTGATTTATAGTGATTTCAATGAGAAATTATTATAAATGGCAATAACTCGATAAGTGAAAACTATAATGTAAGTGTGTTTATACGGACTTGATGTGGGTGTGCGGTTTGCTTGACTCGAACAACAAGAGAAAAATAGTATTAATACTAGCAATGAGCAAACCTTAATGCACAACCTATGTTTGATATTGCTCTAGATGAATGGAGTGAAAAATGCTTGTGCATTAAGCATCTCGTATATACATTCAAGAGTCTTAATGCATGAAGAAAAAGTTTTTGCGTTGTATTAACAATGTAGTTAAACAACCCTTGTTTTGCAAAGTTCCTAGAAGTAAAAATCATAACTTGGGGTTTTTGTCGAAAATTGATTTTTGCCGAATCGCTTCAGTTATGCTTTTTGAGTATTATGGTAGTTATACATTGTTATATCTTAGTTCTAATTGCACGAAAATAACAAGAAAAATTGAAAGCCCCAAATTATGTGATTTGATTAAAATCGAAACCCTAGATATAAAATTAAATAGAAAATAAAATGAAATCACTTATAATAGTTGTTATAGATTGGTGATTTATTGATGATCTTGTAGATTAATTCCTTCAATTGCCGATTTGAGTTATGTTTATTTGAGGGTTTTAGTATTTGAGTTCGTGGGTGTGTTTGTTTAATACTTGTTATGGTCC